>JAQGAO010002005.1:0-21457 GCA_034697705.1 Ommatoiulus sabulosus | reverse complement strand
CCTTTGACGTCATGCAGCACCAGCCAATCAGAAAGCGTTTTGATCTTGAGGAAATGCGTTGCATTTTTTGCAAGTTTTTTTTACGTTTTTAAGGCAATAAGTTCATTAACTGAACTATTGGTTGGTAAATTATGACCATTCTAATCAGTGCAGTGTTATTTTCTACCTGTCTTTTTGGATGATGCCACATTTTAGGTTAGCCAAAAACCGGTACTCTAAAGGTGCCGACATAAAGTCAAAAAGTCAGTAAAGACAATTAAAATGATGGTATTCTTTTTTTTAATCCCAGGAATTTAAGATCTGGAACTTTAAAAATACCATACCATCAATTTGATTTATTTTTCCGACAGGAACAATTTCACCCCTTTGTGCTCTAACCCATTTACCGTCCTTTAATCGTGGGATCTTTGTTTATGACCCAGAAAGGGACACGTCATGCAGTGATCAAAAATTTCGCATTTGCTGAAATAGTCCCAAATGTTCAAAAATCTAGGGCATTCCGTTCAGGGCCTGCAGGCTGCAGCCGCACGTTTCAACTTTAAGAAATGAAGGAATTAGCTTTGATGTCCTTCTTTGATTAGCTGCCTTTCAGGCAAAAATGGCACCTCGTTTTACGTATTTTTTTAGGAATATCACCGAAAGCAAAATTTTTGATATTTTGCAGCTATTCAAAAAAAAAAAAAAAAATTCTAGTGCAAATTTATTTTCAATGGGTGGGGGAGGCTTTGAACACCCAACCCCCTTACCTACGCCCATGTTTCTAGCTTGTACATAAGGATTATATAAAGTTGATTTTAACATAGGTTTGACGTGTTTCTTGTTAAACCTGTCCTTTACATTTCATTGCTGAATATACTTCAGAATTTCGGATGAGTTTATACCGATGTCCCAAGAGATCTTGAAAGATCCCTTTTCGGGTTGTGTGAAAGTCCCCCTTCATTAAGAAACGCTGGCACATCCCCTGGCGTTGGTGTTTAGCCCTCGTGTGCAGAAATATGCCAACGTTACAAATCCACAATTAAACATCCGCAACGAAAAGAATAAATTTCGACATGGACAAAAATGTTCGTAAAAGGCTTTTAAAGTCTTTTATCTAATAACATAGTTTCATTCAGGAAAAAACATTGATGTTCATGTGATACAACAATTAAGTTTTTTTTTTTTCTCCATTTATTTTGTAATTATATGCCTTGATGGTTTGTAATAACATTAATGCCTGATACCCACTGGGTAGATAGTACAATTAGAAAATAGAAATTCTTCTACACTTCACTAAGGTGAGGGCAGAATTTTTAACAGCAGAAAAATTTAGGCGTTCTTACTACTAACAAACACTGAAAATACCTCTTATTCAAATTTGAAAGGAAAGATTAAATCCTCTGCATAAAGGAAAATGATAAACTGCTATAGTCTACGTGAAATTGTCTTTCAAGGATGAACTGGACAGTTGGAGTACCGATTAGAAACCTTTTAAAGTGGAATTAAAAAAAATAACATCTTATTTGAACCACATTATATTAAGAATAATGAACAAACCTGCTTAATAAATAACTGCGAGTCTTGGCCGGAATTATTCAGCCAGATTGTCAATTTATTTAGCCCAACGTTCCAATGAAATTGCCGTCTTCAGGGGCTATAGATTTGAAAATGTCGATTATTCATTATAAATTTTTACCTAATATGCCATACAGTATACAGCCTTGGTCAAATTTATTAGGCACCCTATAAATTTAGTCACTTCTGCGCTTATCTATGAAAATAATTACAAACACTGATAAGAATGTTCATTTAATCCATAAATGACAATACAAACTAATATTTTTTGGTCTGCCTGTATTTTTAATAACTGCAGAAATCCTGTTTGGAAGGCTGTCCAACAAGTTCGGGCATACAGAAGGATGTATCTTCTCCCATTCCTCAAATGAAGCCTGTTTGCTTCCCCAGATCTACACTGCACAAACATGCCCCCATAGGGGCCAACATCTGTGAATCACATGACAAAAACCACTGATACAGTTAACATACATTTGCTCATGTATTTTCAAAGCTGCAATAACAAATAATGCATTTTCTTATTTGCAGTATTCATTAGAACCCACCTCAACGTTGCTTTCATCTGACCATAATATATTTGCCCAGTCTGATGATGTCCAATATCTATGCTTTTTTACCCAGGCAAATCGTTTGTTTTTTCCTGTTTGTCTCAGAAATGAACGGTTTTTTCCTGGGCTTCCTAGCTTGGAGTCCATGCTCATTAAGGCGCCTGCTAACAGTTCTTGCAGAAATATTCACACCAATGCTATCCATCAGAGTGGCAGCTATAGCATGTGATGTTTGATGGTGCCAGTCGTGCTATCACACGGTCATCTCTGGCACTAGTCTTCCTTTTTCGGCCTCTTCCAGGCATGTTATTTGTTTCTTTAGTGCTATTGTAGCATTTTATTGTTGTTTGAGCAGCACAACGTGAGCATTTTATTCGAGATGCTTTTTGCCCTTGTGGCATCTTCGTGCAATGCATGTATGTATCCCGTTCAGATTCACTCAGTTCCCGTGTTTTAAGCATAGTTTTTATGATAAACTATCATAGATCAACATACACCCTAAAAGAATTTAGCAAATACAAGTTGAACTTAAATAAACACATCTCTAGTTGCCCACAGAACATTGCCACAATCCTGGATTTGGCACTATTGCATATTTCCCCTACCAAATGTTGTACTACCTTTGCACAAAATGGCTAGAACACGTCATAAGTCATCCATGACTTTACATGAGCAAATGTATGTTAACTTATGTATGTGACTTATCGTCAGAGCGACAATATATTATGCACAATCCATTACAAGGAATTTACCAAATTCATAAGGTGCCTAATAAATTTGTCCAAGCCTGTATATACAATGAAACCTACTGTTATTAAATTATAGACAGCCAAACAAACGGTATGAACACCTTGCATATTATTTCACATTTTAATAGCTTCTTATGAAAAAAAATTGCTTTCTCGACCACACCATCGTAAATTAAACCGTTGCTGAACACTTGTCGGGTATTTAAAATAAAAATTGTGCTGACATCTCAATTACTTAAGACATATGCAAATTAAAAAACTCAATACATTAATGCACCGCGTAAGTTCTTCCACTAATTTTTCCAAACTAACTGACGCATTTGAAAAATGTCATTAAATTAAACACTTCCTTTCACTTAAAAAAAATTGCACTAAGAGTGAACATATCAGATATTTATTTAAAGTCTGGCACATTTAATTTAGACCTGAAAGAACCTTGAATGATGTGCACAATAGCCTCCACTTACATGTAGATGAAGTACTAGATAATGTGATAACAAAAATGAGATATAAATGCAGCAATATAAAATGACACTGGGCAGGATGTAGCAAAGAATAACTCCGACCTACTAACGCTCATATAAATAACATACTAACCGGTGCCATAAGGTGTCCGACCTGGGCGACTGATGCTGCTTCTCATAAGGGTTGACAATTATCATGCCCTTTTGAGAGGCTGGCACCGGAGCACCGAAATACTAATAGCTCTTATATATTTAGTCCCCTTTTTAATTCATTAAAAATGTCAGAAGGGGCTATTATATTCTTCTGTCCATTGACCCATGCTTGAGCGGCCCTCTAATGAGCCACGGTGACATTTTCATGATCCATGGTCCATGGCTTTGCCCTCAGGTAATGGTGTTACGACCAGTCTGGACATCAGACATCAGACTCTAACCTACTAAACCACATGTAAATAACATACTAACCGGTGCCATAAGGTGTCCGACCTAGGCGCCTGATGCTGCTTCTCATTAGGGTTGACAATTATCATGCCCTTTTGAGAAGCTGGCACCGGAGCACCAAAATACTAGTAACACTTGTATATTTAGTTTCCTTTTTAATTCCCTTTAATTGTCAGAAGGGCTTATTATATTCTTCTGTCCGGTGACCTATGCTTGAGCGGCCCTCTGATGAGCAGTGGTGACACTTTCATGATCCATGGTGCATGGCTTTGCCCTGAAAGCCATTTGGGTCTCCTCTGTGCAAAATGGCTGATAATCACTAGCACACATTCTGCCTGCTGACACCATAAATGACAATTATGAACCACCGTCTAATGTGCCTAATGACCAGAAATGACAATGTTCATCCGCAGTTATCATTTGAGGTTCAAGATGTACCGTCGCCAGCCACCATTTCAGCTGTAATAACTCACACGGAATGGTCTATCGGAATGTACTAACGACAGTGTGAAGAATCTCTCAACGCCTTGATAGCTTGGGCTTATAGCCGAGTAGCCCAACAAAGCCCTTTCCTTTTGTGGAAACTTTTTGAAGACATAATCGACGAGTGAAATTTTTGGAAACTTATGCAGGAATGAAGTTGGAATTCACATTTGAAATATTAATGTGTAAATCAATGGTGTTGCAATTCACATTTGGAACATCAATGGTGTTGCAATTCACATTATGAACATCAATGGTGTTGCAATTCACATTTGGAACGTCAATGGTGTTGCAATTCACATTTGGAACGTCAATGGTGTTGCAATTCACATTTGGAACATCAATGGCGTTGCAATACTCATTTAGAACATCAAAGGTGTTTCAATTCACATTTGGAATATTTCAGAACGAGGCCCTCCATCAATGGTCGATTTGCTACCCATAATTTTTGCAAAGCTAAAAATGTTACGTACTTTTGCTTTAAGGGTGGATTATAGCCTCGATAATTATTTTATTGCACCCCTTGTAGTACGATTCATCTAATTTAGTTATTTCGTTTATGAAAAGTGGTAAATTTCTCGTTTATATAAAAATAAACTTTGTTTTATTTTTAAACTTTGTTTTACACCCTCGGTAAATTTTAAAATGGTGTCCATTTACTCTTTATTTATTGTTGAATTATATAGGATAAACTTATAGCCTGTAACAAATTGAAGCATTCTTCATGGCAATGCAGCTGTTGTTGGGTGCAAAATGACTTCCATTCAGAAAACAGTTTGAAATTCAAACCAACCAAATTTTTTTCTTGTTAGATTATTCTAATAATATATGATGCACCGCCCCATTGAGGATGCTTTGCTGAACGTCACATTTGTCGGACTCGAGATATTGAGACATTGAGTACGAAAAGAACTGATAGTCCTGCAACAACCTCCCATAAATTTAGTTTCATGATCATATACATATTCAGGGTGGCCACAGGTCAGGGAAAAGTCAGGGAAAAAATATTGGTCAGGGAAGTCATGGGAATTGCAGGGAAATTTATGAGTGGCCAGGGAAATTTTCCCAAATAAAAGCAAAATGCTATCCCTTGCTGCTCTGTCAACAAGCCGCTCCATCCCTAATCCTCTTCAATCCACCCTATAGAATTCCCCAGCTAGACTTGTAACAAAATCTAGTTTTGCCAAGATTTTCATTGCAATATTATTGTTATTTTAGTTTTCATCATGACAAAAAAATTGATATGAATTACCGAGTAAGTTTTGGTCAGGGAATCTTGGATTTTAGTCAGGAAAAGTCAGGGAAATTGAAAATTTTGTTGCCCACCCTGATATATTCTTCCACAATAAATAACATACTCCCTCTATTCTTATAGACGTTGTCCCATTCCAAAAGGTGAAATTTAACTTTATCGCCCAAATCGCGTTGTTTCCCATTTGTCTCTATGGCGCTTCCTCTCACAAGCCTCACTTGCTCCTTGGGTCGCCTCGGTCGTTTTGCCGACCGAAATTTGTAACTTAAAGGCTGTCTGGCCATTTGTTTGCAAAACGATTTGGAAACGTCCAAACGTTAGTACCTATATGTCCTCAGTTCGATTCCACCTCGTAAACATGCAGCTCGATTTGCGAAGCTGCGAGTGCGGTTGGCATTTTGCGAGCTGGGAAATTTACAACTGACACGTAAGGCAACTTTATTAAACTCCGCAAATTTATGCGCGTTCGCAGAATTACGAGGAGCGGGAGGGTGCGAGACTGCGAGTAGCGCTATTTATGACGCATGGAGCGAAGATGGGCAACCTGCCAATGGACGTCCAGGATTATTGGCGACAGTGGCCATGGCAACAGTCTTGGCATAAGCCGCATGACCGGAACTACTAGTGTTGGTGGGATTTGGGAGCCACGCTTTAATTCGAGCTGGTTGACCCCAGTGAAAGGAAGCGCGATCTATGTTGCGTTGCATGTATTAATTAAGGCGCAATATTAATTGATATCGTAGTACATGAATGTGACGTCACATTGCTTTACAATGGGGAAAAAGCGTCGCACCGCTTTTCGTGCGTACCTTAACTTATTATGACCCTTCACCCTCTCTGCCCTCCTTGGCACCGAGTGTTGTTACCTTCCAATCTGTCCTGGACTTCCTTTGTGCTGCGAATATTCTGGAGAGCCTCTAGCTGATCAACGCTACATCAACCTTCATCGTTGTAGAATGTTTTCTGTTTTTCTTATTTCGATTGTGATTTGATTTCGGTTTTTTGTGTATGATGTGTGGTGATGTTTTGATGTTTATTTTTCTTTCGATGGATCTTATATTTATCATCACCCCTTCTTCGCCTCTTTGACCCCTTAGTTCGATGCGTAAAATTTACACTTTCATTTATTCCAGGATTTGGTGACTAAATTGTTTTGCTTAACTTTTTTGTAATTTTTCCCATTTTCTGGGTTTTTGCTATAGAATAAACTTGAAGAAAGGCACATGAGTGCCGAAACGTTGTTTTTTGATGTGTTCATTTATTTACTAACCTTGTGTGTATTATTTAATGGTTCGGACTGACTTTTTCGGTTATCATTTTGTTTTCATAGATTATACAATGAATGCGATTTATTACGACAAAGTAGAGCTCTCGACCATTTCCTTTTTGTCAGCCAAAAAATAGAAATTTTGTAGAAATGACGTATGACATTTTTAGCTAATTTGATCTGCGCATGTGTGTCGACCGTTTGTCTTCAATTGCTTGGTTGTGAATACAGCAAGAGGGGACAGGTTCTCCTGCCCCCGCATGGGTGCTCTATGACCAGTGTTGCCGCGCGCCCTTAAGCCCTCATCATCAACCAACTAACCTCTTATTATTTATTTCTAAATCAGTACATTTTGCGCAAATTTTAATTTAAAAAAGAAATTTCTTCACGAGTTATACCCGTTCAAAAATTCATAGAATGTGCCGGAAATTAATTAGTCGCATTTTGTTCAATTCGTATGTTATTGTTTTTGCACCGAATGTGCTGACTGGGTGGACCATTTCCTATAACATCCCGAGTTAATCCGACAAATGTTCAAGAATGTTCGAAATTTAGGAAAAACGTTATATATATAAATATCAATGATTTTCCGACTGTATAGTTCTTATATGTATACGTGAATGTGATTATATTAAAAGTACCTAAGCTCAAATATACCCTAATTTTTTAAAATTAAAAACTGTATAGTGATTCTAATTTCAATAGGCAAAATATGGACAAAAATAAACATTACCACATTTACATGTACATTATCAATTACAAAACAAATGCTGTGGTTTACGTTTTTATTTTGCCTCTCATTTAAAAAACCATTTCAATTTTCATTTAATGTCAAATTTGCCTTCTAAAATATGTAAAACTGCAATCGGAAAAATCATATTTTCTGTGCTTTAACATAATTTATAATTGCCACTTAAAACATTTTAAATACACTGTACATTTTAATTTTTTTTTAAAGTTTTGAAATCATTAGTGTATTAAGTTGAAGATTCGGGTAGAAATTTCATCTAATAAAGTCCGAACAACTCTCGAATTGGAAAACTACGTTCTTCCGATGCTCCAGTTCGATGACTTTTGGTGGACTCCCAGGCCATGGACGATTACGAACTGGCAGTTGCAGACGTTCTTGGCGGATTAAAAGCAACGCGAATTAGTGCAAATCTAAGCACGGCCAATAAGCTCATTGCTCGGCTCTTCCATTTTAATGAATCTTCATCTCGTGCACAAATGCCCCAGCCTTAATTAAAGCAATATTTGCGACGAGGAAAACAACTTGCCCGAAATAGCCGATGTGTGCGCGTGTCTTTGCGGCTTTAGGCCATCGTCTTAATCCTAATTAATGAGGCGAGTGTCATCTGCTCAACTTCTCATCCGTGTCTCGTACTCCCTGGAGATACGTCTTCGATTTTCTATCTCGATGAATGTTTTCTATATTACTTAACTGCGAAATTTGCGCATTGTTCACGCTTGTGGCGGGGTGAAATATTGCCCAAATTCTAGGGGCGCTCGCTGATGGGTTGTGTGCAATGCTGTTTGGGACACTGTCTGCGTATGATATATCTTGGGCAGTGCTTCGACGTTTTCCATACAAGTCAAAGCTTAGCCCAAGTCTTCAGCAATTGATTTTTGACAAGTCTTTGACGACGCAATTGGCGCTCATGACGGAGTATTTTTGACGACACATTGGCGCTCATGACGGAGTCTGTTGAAGAAAGTCTGGAATGGGATGGTGAGAGAAGATGCCATTAAACCAGCGTAGCGCATGCTGACACGTAGTGCACTCTGAAGCTAGACGTGATCATGCAATATCATGGCACACAAGTATACACATTGACTTATTGTGTAGCCCTGCATTCAAAAGAAATCTATTCTATATCAGGCAACACTTCTAGGCTATATAGCTCAATCGTGATTAGATCTATAGGTCTGTGTTTAATCCCACAAGCATTATCATTCCAGAAATCATCACTGTTAATGAATCGCCCAATGTTGAATGGTTCTCGCAATTATTACCACAAGATTAATGGTTAATTATCAATAATTTCTTGACCACTTTGTACGATTTGTGAACCGAGCTCCATTACTGATTTTCCATCTGAGATTCAGGCTGGTGCAATACCCCCCTTATTCATCTCTCTCAATAATCACATGGCTGCTACCGCTGCGCAAATGTTAATCTGTTTAATATTCCGGCTGATTTTGACTTAATGTGATCAATCTCTTCATCCCATTGTTGCCTCAGCTTCCGAATTTCCATCCTGTCATGCGATTATGGGTTGGTGGCCTTATCGCTAGTTGCTATCGGATGATTGATCACGTCCGATTTAAGCTGCTAGTATGAACTTCTATCGCTTTTCAATGAAAAAAATCCCTACATACATCTTGAATCGTAAATGTGCGATTGGGTATTAGAGGAAAACTAGAGCCAAAAACCTTCCTTTAATTCATCTGTAAACCAGCAGGTTACCTGAAGTAGTTAGGTGTTTTTCTTCTTTCTTTATTACTTTTTTGGTGGAATAGGTTTTACTTGTGTATGTCTGGAAGACTCCATTGAAGTAAACGCCTACTGTAACCATTAACCATTTAAGGTCGTGGCACTCGAATGTTATTTCCAGAAATAAATTGCGAGAAATTGCAGGAAAGTTATTTCAAACTGAAAGAATTTCCTGTTGCTGCACACAATGAACTGATATTATCTAAATATATGCCTATAATATAGAAGATTTCTGCACTGCACTAAGGGGTCTCAGCCCCTTCTGGCAATTTTTTTAATTATTTTTAACTATTTGTTGGTTAATGTTAGTTGAATAAATTATGCTATTATATTTAAATTAATTGATTCTTTGATGTAACAGGTGGCTACTCTGTATGATGGCCACATGTATTGTTCTTGGATATTGCAGAGGAAAGAGTCAAAAAAGTTAGTATGGGTGAAAATTATGGGAAGTTTTTTAGCTGAAGTTATTGTTTTAATGTTGTTGTTGGTGCAATCCATTAGTAGGTGTGGCCATGTGGGGGGAGTTCCTGATCCCTATAATATATGATAGCACTGTTTTAAAGGGAAACGCGGGTAAACTGACTTGGCAGCACTGCTTATTCCATCCTATGATGTATGTCTTTCCTGATTGCCACTAGTGATTGGGCATCCAACAGAAATAATTTTTTTGTCCATGACTGTAAAATCTATATAACATCAGTTTCTTTTCTGAAATAAACTGCTCAGAATACGATCATTTTCTATTGTGGAAATATATTTGCAAAGTTTTTGAATTTTTCCATTTTTACAATTTTTAACAATTTCCGAGGAGAGGACAAATTTTCAACGTTTTTCACGTTTTTCGAGTGCATATAAATAAAATGTTCAAAGTTTACAGAGTACAAATTTGCAAAATTGTAAACGTTTTTTGAGTGAATATTTATATGATTTTCCACAGCGGATGTTTCTTTTTTCTATATGTTGTTGGGGCGGAGCGCCACTTATGGGGCGGGTGGGGACGTTAAACAAGAAATCAATTTCCAGTGGCTTTAGATGCATGCTTTATGATGCTTATACACGTTTTCCAAAGGTGTCCGTGTTTGTATGAAAGCAGTTCAATTATTTCGCACGTTCGCGTTATGTAGACATTTGGAATTTCGACGGAATTAAGCGATGAGATGACCGAATTAAGCGACTTTTTTTTTTAGCACGGAGCAACATAGGAAAAAAAATTAGTTCTGACAGTTTCGACCGAATAAAATGGCTGAACGGATTAAGCGGCTTGATCCATTGTTCCTTCTGAGCTAGTACCGTTCACCTTTAGCTCAGGCCCGAGTTTAACTTAGTTTTCACTTGGCTGTTTCGTCGCGTTAAAATCGTTGGAGCGTATAAAGCGAAGCGAGCGTTCGAAATTGTGATGAGGGGCTACAACCAGGCGACCATTTTGCATCCTGTTAAACGCTTAAAGAAGGTGATTCGAGTGCTAATGGTATTTAAAACGTCATTCGTACGGAGTGCGAGTGCGCTACGGGGAGTTCTAAACGTCAGAAGAGGGGTTGCCACGATATTTTAATGCCCCCGGAATATAAATTATGATGCCGTTAAAACTAATTCAATGCAGAATATAGTTCGCATGATTGCAGCGAATAAATCTCTCCACAACGGCGCTCCCCCTCCGATGGATGACAGCCATTTTCGACGATTTTCGTTAATAAATTTTGGCACTCGCTAATAAAATAGGCGCGTGACATTAATTTACTCGCCCGATGCTGGAAAGCAATTAGGGCCTTGTTCCATCCTGGAGCTGGTGGCTAGTGACGTCAGACGTTTAGCGGGTATCATGTGACGATGGGTTTACAGTCGAACTCGGATAAGTGAAACCCGTTAAAATGATAAACCTGATAATTGGAACAAAAATTTAAACCCTGAACTAATGCCCTGTTTTGCGTGTTTAATAAAACCGTATAAATGAAAACCCGGACAAGTGAACACTTTGAGAGAGCCTGAGGGGCACTATTTGTATTCAATAATACACGGATAAGTGAAAATCGCACCTTCAATCCACACTATGGATTTGCAGCCAGTGAGTTCTTTTACAGTCGACTCGCGTTTGGGTGAGAACACACTGAATGCTTATTGCAGGCGCTTAATTACCACGATCTGCGTACACTATCGCCACCAACGAATGCTTTGCAAATTTTGTAAAATGGATATAGGAGAAATTTCAACAGTAGAAATTCGAGGGTCAATTTGATTCGAGTTTCTCGCAAATGGCCAATATCATTATTTGGAAGGCAAAAGCTACCAAATTACTATGTGTCAAACAAATTTGCATATATAGTTATTAGATTGAAGCCTAGCTTCCCTATGGCGCCCGCGTCGCTGAGCCTCTGAGGTGGCAAAGTTGTCGTACTGTAGGTGTGAACTATGCGTAAGTTAGGGCGCTCACCCAGATGACACGTAACACGATATGATGCGTGACTTGTACGCAACACGCCGAAACCAATGAAAACGTATGGGTTAGCGCCAACTGAAGTGACATCATTTCTGTGTCCTGACCCATATGTTTGCATTGGCTTCGACGTGTTGCGGACAAGTCAAGCGTCATATCGTGTTACGTGTCATCTCGCTGAGCGCCCTACCTTACGCTCTATTTTCGTCTATTTTCAGAAGTGTCCCTCGGACGAGGCAACCATGCAATTCCGGATGGTCATCATAATTGGTTTGGCATGGACTGCTGAGGCATTTTCGGACTATTCTCAAGTTGCTCAACAAGCCGTTGTCGGGCAGCCGTGCCTTGTTCATCTGGACGTTGCGGGTGCCAGAGCGCCGCAGGGCGCCATTATTGACTTTGGAGACGGAGGAGGTTGGCGCCACTTCCCGGAAGTTCTACTTGCATCTGCGCCACCAACGTCTGTCATCACCGCACAACATGTCTACCATCTCGCTGGTCGTTTCACGGTGCGGGCTAACATTTCCGGTACCACTTCCTGGCTGACGAGCTCCAGGGAAGTTCTGGCGGTGGCGCCCTCTGACGCAGTCGGTCTCCGTCTTTTAGATGCAGCAGATACTGTGGTGCCCGTCTTGCAACAAGTCATGGCCCTCGCCTCAGTTAGCGTGGACAACGAGCCCGTGACCTTTGACTGGGACTT
This sequence comes from Ommatoiulus sabulosus, assembly GCA_034697705.1. Lineage (NCBI taxonomy): Eukaryota > Metazoa > Arthropoda > Diplopoda > Julida > Julidae > Ommatoiulus > Ommatoiulus sabulosus. The sequence continues at coordinate 9,071 of JAQGAO010002005.1, read as the reverse complement.
TGGGGACGGCATTGGGGATCTGTGGACGAGCGTCCTGAGGTGAGCGAATTTTAAACCTGTTGAAATACTTTCAATTACTTTAATTTTCGATCGGTTTCGATGTATTTGTTTACAAGAAGAGCGGTAATTTGATGTTGGTGCAAAAAGTCCGTCAAATTTCTTGTCATCTATAGAAGATTTTACGAGATTGTCTACATTGATAAGAAATGCTTTAATAGATGTATGTATAGATTGGAATATTGTAATGCTTGTTAAAATACATTTTGCGTTATTAGGAGAATGACATGACCAAAATACATGTGGGATTTTTCCCGAACACTTTATGACATGGTTATGATGATAATTTGGAACATTTGTTAGATTTGTAAAAAACAAACTACTTCATACCCTTTAAATTACCAAATACCCCCTAAATTACCCTAATTCCGCCATGTGTTTTAAGTCTTATATTGGACGCATACACGGTATGACACCTTCCTATAGATATGTCTTGAAAATGGGATCGTTCCGACGTTCCCCCTACCATATGGCATTTATTTTCTGACGGGTCTGAGTTGAATTGAATTGAAAATACATGAATATATTTTTTGCCATAAATGGGTAATGAGGTCATGTACTGTATATCGAAAACGTCTTCGCAGTACCGCTTTCAAAGTGACACAACTGAGTATTTTTATCATTATATAAAGCATTGAAATGCTTGATAAAATAAAAGGCATGGTAATATTGTCATTCAACAGAAACCAAGCTGAGACAGGTCATTTTTACTGAATGTACTTAACACCTTCTTAAAACATGCAGAAATTTTATATTTTTGTGTTATGTCACTTCTGAAGAGGCGATGCCATACCACATATGGGCATCAAGGGATATAACATGGTATTCGTATCCATATATAATTTTTAAAACGCAGGTTAAAATTAAAGTCCATCTGGGATTCAAAATCATTTTGCTGCTCATTGACTCCAGTTTTTTCTCATTACAGCTCCAATGTCACATCCAGCCTAGCCTCTCACAGGTACGGCATCGCTGGTGCGTATCGGGTTCGAGTAATAGTCTCGGGCCAGGCCTTCGCAAGACCTCTGGCCGTGGAGCTGTCGGAGTTTTTGGAGGTAGTAGAACCTGTCAGAGACGTCCATGTTAGGCCACTCTCGGGCAAGTTCGCAGCATCCCTCAAGGCCCGTAGCAATGGCTCTTACTGTACGGACGAGATCGACTTTGAGGCTCGCACTGACCAGGGTTCTCACGTGGATTTTGTGTTTGACTTTGGTGATGGGACGTGGTCAAAGGTGGCGGCCAAGCTGGACGAGATTATGAACATGCCCTTAGGCCGGACAACGCATTCTTACAAGCGAGGTAAGTGCATGTTGGATTGAAAGGGAATAAATGCAGAGAATGTACACCAGTATCTAGAGAGGAATTGCTAAGAGCCAGTTCTAATTTGTTTGAAATCAATTCTTTACAAGGAATACATGTAGTATGGTCAAAATGCCAAAAAAAACTTGAAATAGAGCAAGTTTTATTTAGCGATAGTGCATTAGAATGCATGATTAAATACATTCACAATATGGTCAATTTAGACGAAACTATGAAGCATATTCATAATTATACTTATGTTGCGGGTACGTATCGTATTCCCGCTTAAAATGACACAACTCAAAAAATTTCATTTTGATATAAACAATTTTATTTCATGATAATGCATTAATTATAATTCATGATAAAATAGTCACGATACTGTAATTTAGCAGAAACTTTGGCGCATTTATGTTGCGGCCACGTCTCTCATTCCCGCTTAAAGTGACACAACTCATTTTTCATTTTGAGACTAAGAAGGTTTTGATGCTTGATAATGCATTGGCAATATCTGTGGTAATTTGGAATGTTTTTGCTGAACATTTCGCTTGCCATAATACAATTTTAAACTGGAAACTGGATATTTTTTAGTGGTCATTTCTGAAGCTAGGTTGCGTTACCTGGGTCAGTATAATCCAGTTAAATTTCGATTACCGCATATTTTAATTGCTTTTCTGGAAGTTGTTTTCAATAAAATTCGGGTTCGTGTCGCCTTTTTCTCCTTTAATACAGAAATCCCCGCAGAAACAGAGAGCACTCTGACAAGGTTTTTAGGGCGCATTTGAGTGCTTCTTTTAACATCACGTGTCGCGCATTACCACACGCGATCAATTCAATCGTTATTCTGGTAATGACACGGTTTTGCGCAACTAAAAGGACTTTTGATTCGAGCCGAGGCTCGATTCGTATTTAATCCCCAATTCGGATGTTATTTAAAAAGCTCGCCCCGGGAGGGTTGGCAATCACTGCTACTTTTTGAGCCCTGCTAGATTGCCTACCGCGCTTGTTTAGATTTGGTTGGGTTTTTTTCTTCTGCGGGATGAAGTGAGGGGTGGGTGAGAGACTCCATCAATTTAGATGGATTTTTAGCAATTCGACGCAAACGGTGGTCGATAATGTTTGGCTGCACGCGGCGCTTAATTGCTATTAATGCATTTTTGGTGCGCGACTCACTGCCGGCACGATTTAATTAAAATGGAAAATTACCCGAGTTTTAATTCGCCGGATGAAGAAGGGATTATGCCAACGAACATTGTTTTAGTAGTGTTTGTACAGGGTGAACCTGGCTTTTACCCACCTTTTTTGTCTATGAATGAGGTCTACGGCTTTGCATTTCTGCGGGAATTGACCATGTAAGTGCACCACCTGGTGGTAAATGAATGTGATGTCCCATTGTAACGCAATGGGAAACCAGGGTTCCCCCAGACCTGGTACTCCTGGAAAAGTCAGGGAGAAGTCTTTAATGCTGTCACTAACCAAAATGTTTCCACGTGGTTAGCTCAGGGTCCATTTGCAAAATTATTTAAAATTGTATCAATACAGGTACAAATTTGCAACATTTTGACCAATTTCAGAGGACAAGGTTGCAATTTTTTTAACCTTGTGGTCCTTGTGTGATTTAGAACCGTGTGGATAACATTGGCATACCGGTATGTCAATTTTGACATTGTCATTGGTCAATAAAATTTGTTTAAAAACCTGGAAAAATCACAGTTAAGTTAAAAATGGAATTTCTACTTTCCGTTTTATGTTTCTAAGTCATTGATGGTTCTGTGAAATAAATTTCTATTGAAAGCAGACCGTTTTCTTCAAGAATAGCAAGTTTAAAACTCCACAGAATGCCCCGGAAATTAAATATCGACATTTTATTCAGTTTTCCCCATATCAATATTTGAGTTTTACCACTGGATATAATAGGCCAACGTTAAAAATCCACAAACCAACCAACCAACCAACATGCAACCAACCACTGGATATACTCAGGTTTGGCCATATAGACGAACAGACCAGATGTTGCAAAATGATCAAAATTTAGGAAAGACTTTCAAAATTTTGAAAAACGTTAGCAATTTATTTTTGAACACCGTTCGAAATGTTAAAAAAGTTTTGTATATTTGGAACATTTTTCAAATAAAATTCGAATTTAAGTGAATTCGTGGAAAATTTATGAATATGAAATTCGCATTTCTTAGTAATTGACCTTCGTTATCACGTATGGTTCCAGCGATTAAGCGGATTTCACCGTACAAAATAGTGAAAAGAATACACATTGTATGAAGAAATCTGAGTATGTAAAATGGATGTACAGTAATTTCACTAATTTTAGTTCGCAATTCGGAGCGAAAATTAAAATCCGAACCAATGCAATACTTTGTAAAAACGTTATTTTCGTATGCGAATCGAATGGAATTCGGTGTTTGGTGTCCTGCGGAATCATGGTTTATATTGCCTGATTAAGACGATTACGACCTAATGGAAAATCAAATTCTAACTAAAAGTATTCCAAAAATAACCTTCTTAAATATTTAGACGTTCGAAGCGAGTGCATTAAACTTTTACTTTTGAAAAGTAAAGATTTATATAGGGATCACGCTATGACATGTCCTTTTGACAGCTTTCAAGATGTAAAATCTGCAATAAGGTTGATTGGCTGAGCTAGGTCACGAGACAAAATGACTCAACTTGTCAGTGGTCACGTGCTGTAGGTTCTGATAAGTCAAATTTTCCAGCAGAGATATGTATGTTCGAATGCGAAACAAATCTGGAAATCCGGAACCGTCGGTCGATGCTGGTTCGGTCATCCGCTGACCCTTTGCTTTGCTAGGGAAATAACTACATCCATCTACGTCATGGCCACTCTGACACGGCCATCATTTCCGATGTTGTCGAAGATAAGCGTTGGCGTGTTGGGACGTCCAATCGAACAATGGTTGGAGTTAGCATGTTCGCCTGATTGGAAAGCCTTTTGTAAGAGCGTCGTTATCAGCACTGGCCCTGGGAGACGCTGCTGGCTTGTCCTTTGTACTTTTACAACGACCAGCTTTCGAAATTGGATTTTAATGCTTTTTAATTAGGCACGTTGATTATAAAACCATCCTGATTTAATGCAGCTATCCAGGAGGGCATTTATACGAGGCGTGTTCATTAAGTTTCCGCAATCATTTTTTTAAATTGGCTTTATGGATTTAATTAAATGTGTAGGAAAAATAGTTCCATTATTCCTGAACATATTTCAGAATTAAAAGGTAGATTTTAAAATGACAGTGCACGTGCTTACAATTTGAAAGCATAGACGGACTCCGAGGAGATAGTGGCTCAGCAGGGTATGTTGTTCATTTTTTTTTTTTAAAAAAAAAAAGCTTTTAAAGGCGTTTCATGAGCAGAAATGTGTGATATGTTCAATGTTCAAGTACATGTACAGTATGTCCAGATGTTTGGCCTATGTGTGGATTGAAAAGTTCAGAAATGGAGACAACTGTGAAAGATACTCAGAACGTTAATTTTTTTTGTCTACCAAATTTCATTTAAATCAATACAGCCTTTTTTTGTTTTTTTTTTAAAAAAAATGATTGCGGAAATTTAATGAACACTTCTCGTATCATTATTGACTTGTGAGACTTTGATGGCCTTAACACAATTTTATACCAATTCTGCTCCACGTTTCGGCCAATGTATCAGGATCTATGCTAATATTACAAGAACTAATTATTAAAAACATGACAAGACCAATTCTGTATACAAGCTTAAATTTCAAAAAACCCAAAAGTAGATTGCAAAGTGTACTTTCTAAATTAGCTTACTAGAACTGAAAACTATGCTATAGCCAAACTAATGTTAATAACAGTTACAATTTGCTACCTGAAGTTTACAGTATAACATACATGTACATATAGTAAGTTTAAAAATGTAAAATAGAAAATAATAAATAATGAAATAGGGCTACACATGAAATTTGAAATGTTTGTTTATTGTGACATTATATCGCCAACATTCTTTGAGGGTCGATCCCAGCGCCATCTGCGTGCTGTTGACGGGAAAAGGAACCGAATTTTCGTTCCGTACGAAAATTACATGTATTTATAGGTTTGGAATTTCCCCAACCAACTAGTGATTATTTAACTGATTGAAGTATTTTAAAACTTATTGATTTCTGAAACATTTCCACTATATTGATCTAAAAAAAATGCACGAGACGTCTTCTAGTAGCTTCAAGCCGTTATATATAGGCGCGGTCAGCCTTTTTTGGAAAGATATATTCGTGTTGCTCCTTTCAAGAACTACTGCAAATTGATGGCTGTTGCCATCGGTTTTGTTAGAAAAACTCGCCCATCCAGCAAACGCGAAGCCCAATATGTCGCCCACAGAAAAAATGTTGGTGGACAATCGACCGGCCCTTATAAATCAAACAAAGATCCCAGGAACACTACATCACTAGTTCCTGCAGAGAAACGAAAAGATTTTTTTCTTTTCAACAAAGTAAAATGCACCGCATCTGCAAGTTCTTCCACGTTCTTCTGCCCTGCTGACCGGTGGTCACTGGCACTTCCATAAAGCGGGGTCAGAGGGCGAGCAAAAGTCCGATGATGGAGAACTTGGTTAGTATTCTAGACGTGGTTAAACTGGCTCGCAATCCATCATTCGGCTTTCAGGAAGTTAATCATAACGGACACAATCCACGTTTTCCAATATCTCGATTTACGCCAGTTTTCAAACAACTTCTCTAAAAGGTATTTTTGTAACTGTTAATGTCCAAGCCTTGTTATATGGCATATTATATTATAACCAGATATCCAAATTATAACTTAATTTTTCATGGATTTTTATTTAAATTTTATCACATCGTGTTAGAAAACCTGACTTTATAAACCAAATACAAGGAAATCTGTAAAAAATGATTTTTTTTATTCATAAGGAACATTTATTTGAACACTTTTTCAAATGTATGCTCCAATCTATACATTTTCAAGTGGGTTGTAGCCGAAAAGTGTACTTTCTAAATTGAAATGTTACATTTATTACACCTGGTTAAGAAAAAAACGTATGGTATCATACCCTCGTATGCGTTTAAAACTGAGGGTTTTTGCCTACATCAACATCAAAAACCCATTTGTCCCAACAGTAATCGGCTTGACAACATTAGTATTTCTTTCTTTTTCAACAACTAGTATTCAGACTACAAGGACTCTTACCCTAACAAAACATCGTTCGTAGAGGTTTCTTTCCAGCATTTTCTTTCTGCGCAACAGCTCTCTGAAAACCGCTCCGCTTAAGAAATATTTTATTTTGCGGAGGAAAGGGAATGTGCATGGCCAATTGTGTCTCGGCTGGCAGGCCAAGCTTGCATAAACCAGCAAAACCTCTGGATTTGTTTTTATTATTTCTTAAATAAATGCAGGCTCTCGTTTGCTCACGGAACACAAATCAAACATTTTCTGTATTCAGAAGAGCGTCTCCTCCTCGCCGAGGCCACGAGCCGCTGTAAACGAGGCTTTTCAAAGCCTCTAGTATCAATCTATGTCAGAAATATATCAAAACAGATAGTTGAGCGAAACAAAAGGATGCTTTTTCTCGGCTCCGAATTCCCATAAATTATGGATCGCGACTGCTGAAGCCTGCTCAGACGTGAACCCGCCAAGATATAACTTACATTCTTAGCCATCGGTGCTGACTTATGCATGCGGTTTCTTCGCACTTGAGAAACGAACGGAAAGCCATAACTTTGCCATTGAGCACAGAGCTCCCTCTTTTCATGCATGGCGTGGTGGTGGAATCACCCTAGCGGTGGGATTGAAACTCCAACAGAGTTCACTGGTATGGTTAAGGAATGGAAATGGGCGAGAGATGGTTATTGCATGTTGTTCAAGGGTAGGACAATAAAAAGGAATTTATTCCATTGACTGAAGGTGATAACAGTAATGCGCTTAAGGCGTCCCACACGCGTTCAAAAGACATGCATTTGGAAACATGTATAGTTTGGAACATAGTATTGCATTTTCAAAGTTGATTTTGAGGTAAATCTAGTTCATTATAACGCATTTTGAAATTCCTTGTCAAAATGTATTATCGTCAGTGTATTCTCATCAATGTCTATAATAATAGCTTTATTCCATGTATGGAAGTGGAATATATGGGATACACAGAGTATTACAAAATTAGTTGTGAGTTAATCACTATATATTCTCGTCATTGCATATCAATTAAGGAAATCGGTTCTGATGCTCGAAGATGTAGTAACCGGCTTGCCATTTAGGACATTTTGAATAGCACTTATTCAAATGGATGTTTTTTGAGCTTGAGCACGACAACTTTTTGATTTTCAAACAGAACTTGTTCATAACGTTTAAGGATTCTGTTGTAAAGAATAAAAATGTAAGGGGCTGTTTCTTTTGTTCACTTAAATTAACAGTACAATGTAGGTGGAAAAGAACTGGTTATAGGCGAAGATAAAATTGGTCAACAAGGAATTCATTCACTGGTTAAGTAGCCTGCACAGATAAGTACATTGATAGAAAAATGTGAACTATAGGACTCCTTGAGCAACTTCTCCTACTTCCACCTCTTGGTGAGGATCTTGTTAGATAGATTTTTAGTTGTCTGTATAGTATACACAGCAGTTTTTTAGGTTATTCCTCGCACGAGGGAATGCGAAGAACCACCAAACCGCCAAATATAGACCTGGCTTTTAGCGAAACCTCAGGTTGCAGCATTTAACGAGTTGCTATGTCTGTTGTACCCTAGGTCTTCCGCATTGATGTACCTGTCTTCTAATCGCTCATTGCTGCTCTCTTTGGCGGATTTCAGAGGGCTCGTATAACGTTTGCGTGACAGCCAGTAACCCGTTGGGCATCAGAAGGAAGTGCTTGGCGCAGCCGTTTCCGGTACAAATGCCTCCGGAGGGATTGCGGCTAAGTGAGGCCCATTACATCGTCCAAACTGGGAAGGTCGTACGTCTGAAGGCGCTTTTAAAAGCAGGCACGAACGTCTCCTTTGATTGGTTGATTGCGGGCGAGCGGAAGATCAACGCCGGTAAGTCTTTCGGGTTCTGACATTTTAGGAATAGTCCGAGACTTGTGCAGATTCTGTTTTAAAAAAAATTATCATAAAATGCATTGAAGGCTTGCGCTGGTCTCGCAAGTTTTGACATGACCTTTACCTGGATAACAGCAGTACCTCAAAACCGTTCACTCTGAAAAACAGGCAATGTTGTCTGTAGATAATATAAATTAGGCAAGACTACGATTATCCATGTAATCGAAGTCTTGCCATTATTTATTCTTACTGTACTATTCACTTGAGGATGGAGAAACGCAGATGGTTGACTTCACATTTTAGAGAAAATACGACATCTGAACTACGAGTGAAGAAGAAGTTTCCTGCGCTAAGGGGTCTCAGCCCCTTCTGGCATTTTCTCTATAAGTTATTGTGTTTCTGTTGGGTGATGTTGGTTAAAGTAGGGTTTTAAGTTATTGTAATTGGGTTATTTAATTCTTTGATGTAACAGGTGGCTACTCTGTAGAGAAGCCACATTTTGTTGTTCTCGGATGTTACCGAGGAAAGAGTCAAAAAAGTTGGTGCAGGTAAAGTTTACCGGAAATTTGCTATGGCGAATTCGACTCACCCAAAAAGTGCACACCGGGGGCACGTTTCTGCACCCGTTCCATTCGGCTCGGAAATGGTGCATACTTCACTGAATTGGGTGCACCCTACGTTCCCTA
>JAQGAO010002004.1:0-21460 GCA_034697705.1 Ommatoiulus sabulosus | reverse complement strand
ATTTTACGGAACGGGTGCCGTTATCTCTGCTGCCAGTACTTTTCCGTAGATTTTACGGAATTTTTTTTTACTGTGTATACTAGGAAATATCACCACAGGTCCACATACAGTACATGTACATCCCTACACCTGTGTGATATTACAACTGCTAACAAGCAGGGGCGCCACCTTCATTGCCAAAAGATTCCTATATAATTCTGGCAACTGACAAAATCCTCAATTAAGTTTATTACGTCATGCGCTCGAATGGTATTAGAAACTTGGGCTAGTTTCAAGGCAATGAAACGAGCCATGACCTGAGCACGCTAGAAAGCCAGGGGTTCACGCGGGGGCTTAATTGCCGGCAGCCAATCAACGCGTCCCATCGTTCGAACTGATTGCATTTCATTGCTCTTAATTTGCCAAAATATAGGTCTAGGATTATTAATGGTTGTCAAAGAACCCAAACAGACAAGTTGAATCGAGGGTTTCGGCCCCCAAACACGAGCTCCCGTAGCTTAGCAACCCGGGAATAAGTGGTAAAGCGGCTTCAAAAACCCACAGGCGAGGTCCCATTCGTCAGTATTAATTCGTATGAAACCTAATTAGCAATCGTGAGTAATTCAGTCTTAAAACGAGCGTTAAAATCAATGCCAATCCAGTCGTATTTTGAAAAGGGGAAAATTGGCAGTCGTTTACCTTGAAAAACGAGTATGAACAGACAGCTGGGCACCAGAAGATTTAAAGCCACACTCCACTACGAAAGGCGGTTTGCTTACTGCTGAATACATTTCAAAGCAAGGCCAAATTCGGCGAATCGATAAGTTATACAGGGTGATTCGCGACATCATTTCATCAGCTGTTTATGAAGTCATCTTCATTCAGATGTTGCGTACAGTATTTATTTCTCAGGTACATGTACAGTTTGTCGGAATGTTTACGGGAAATGCTGCTCTTTACCAGATTAACTTTAGTTGTAATACAAAATTTGCTCACTTACATGTACATGTATACTGTACATTGTATTTGCTTACTTCACGAGTTATGAAATTCGCAATTTTCAAATCTTTGAGATAGAAAAAATCTATATCTCGGGATTTTATGAAATTTTACTTTTTACAGAATGTGTCAAGAAATAAATTATCACACAGTAAAATTATAAATCACCATTGAACTACTGTACATGTACTGTACGTGTCTGAGAAGTTACGTGTAATGTAAATTCAACTTGTACTCAAGGAAGCTTTCTAAATACAGTAAGTACCAACGTTTAATATAACAAGTCGCAGCTAGCATGCGAGTATTTCGATCAACTTCAGAGACGTTTTGGAAAATGTTTTCAAAATCTGAGACACAGAATCTGTGGATGACCCTTGATATTTTCGTAGTTTATTTTTCTAAAGAAACTGCGCTAAAATGGACATCCGCCATTGTATACTGATAACACATTACACCCAAGACATTGAAATGGAGCCTTTTCAAGGAAGTTGCGGGCTACCGAAGCGCTATAAGTTCACAACTTTTCCAAGACCATCCATCATTCGACATTCGTATCACCATTTCCGGGTGTATAGCAAGATAGATCCCTAGGGCCAAATAGTCTGGTTACACCCTAATCTTCGAGGCAATGGCAGTGAGTAGGCAGAAGTAAAGGGGCAAGGCCCGTTAACCCAACAATGGGTAGGTCTGCATTAAATTACAAAGGCAATCTTGAACGAATATTTAACATCAACCATGAAAAATACAACTACCGACCTTGTGGCGTGCGACCGAAAAATATATTTTCAAGAGTCACACCTGCAACTAACGTCCATCTGAATAGCAAATTAGCCTAACATCTGTATGGGAGTGCCATTATCATTTTTTGCATGAAGTAACATTATGTACTTTAAGTAGCACACCATTCAAACTCAACCAAATATATTTATCAAAGACACGCTATTGGATTACTTTACAGTTCGACTTTAAAATATTAAAGGTGGCCAAGGCATCCTTAGTTCACATTTACAGACCTCCCAAGAATCGTTAGTAACGCCTCTTTATCTACAAAGATGACCTTTTGCGAAGCTTGGCATCAATCAAAGTTTGCACCAACTGACCAACCCTCATAACATAAGGCCACGGGCTGGTAATTATTTTTATTCGTAAAGAATAAGCATAATAGTCACATCACGATAGGAGGATTCAGTGGTGGTAGAATATCATTAGTAATGTTATTGTGGAACTGTATAGGACTTCAGACAAAAGTAAAAATTGTACACTGGCGAAGTGTTTTACAACAAATAAGAATTAAAATTAAGCACCCCAAGGGCCAGTTGCTCACTTCAGGGGTCCCCCCAAAAATAACACCTGGTCCAATTTTTTTTTTTTTTTTGCTTAATTCAGATGGCGCCTGCAGATATCAACGCACATTAGCCAAGCCAAATTACTCAAATGATCTTTTTTTCGAGTCACTATACATGTATATTTAAAACTCGGAAATAATAATAAAAAAAGCCCGTGGGCCCGCAAGGTAATTAAATGCGTAGATTTAAACTGTAATAGCGGTGCTCAAACAGAACTTTTACGTTAGGCAGTTTAGGTAGTCGTGATGTCATGTGTGCAAAAAAGGAATGCATTAATTGCTTTAAAAATAACTGTAACGTTGCGTGTTTTTTAAACCAGTTTTACACCCGTGATTTCACCACTGCCAAAAGTGCCATTCGTAAAGGTTCTGTCTGAGTACCTTAAATTCAGCATGGTAACGCAAGAGACATCATTTCTGTTCCAGTCTTTAATTTGCGTTATTTTAACAGCAATAGAATTAAACGATTTTCTCAACTCTTTTTTTTAAGCTACTGTATTCACAAGAAGAAAAAACTTCGGTGTCTGTAAATCTAAACTAGTTTTAGTTGTTTTTCATTTACATTTCGAAAAGAAGTTTTAAGTTTCCACGAGCTTCGCAATTTATAAGCCAGAAATCACCAGATAAAAGACTGCGAACAAATTCACGGAATTCGTTTTCAGCTGCATATGTCCTTGAAATTAATTTGAATAAAATATCCTTCACACCGTGCATTCACGGACACCCTACAGCTTGAAACAATTGAGCGCTGACCACCAATGACGTCACGGTGGAGAACGGATGCCGACAAAGGGCGTTACCGAGAGCAAAAACGGTCTGCCAAAACAACTAAAATTAATAGGGGGCAACTATAAATCTTGCGCAGAATTTCGGGACCCCAGGGCGGGTTTTAACGAAAGCTAAATATTAAAAACACCGCCTGTTTCGATTTACAAGCGGCCGTTGAATTCCAAGCTCCAAACAACAGCCTTTACGAGAGGTAACAAGTTCCGCATTGGAGATGTTCATTATATTTATTTACTGTCAGTATATTTATTTCTGGATTTCCGCGTTTCATCACCACTTAGGAGGTGGGATGTTCATAGCTACGGGCAACGGAGTTCGCAGAAAGACTTTGAATCGATAATTCTAAGAAGGAAGCATGATCAACAAGATGCACAACTACTGCAATTGCCAAATTTGCACCATTTCCAAAATGAAAACTGGTCCGCTTTTCTCAGTAGCAAACAGGAAGTCAATGTCATCGGTTGTTTTTCTTTATTTGGGTAATAGTTCGTATAAGCACATAACAGTAGGAAGCAACGTTCGACCCCTATAACACAGGCTCCATGCAATGTATTTAGCCTTTATGGTCGGCGAAAGTGGACAACAAACACACCGTATTGAGAAGTTATTTACAGCGAGTCTGCTTTTTTTGTGTGCCTAAAATGCGATGATTGCATTGCCGGTTCTAAAAGCGTCTGTCCCAAAGTAAACAAAGCCAGGCAATCATTTTTAAAATGAGTTCTCCGCAGCGTCTGGCAACACTGCGTAAAGAAAGGACGATGTCAACATGGTAGCCAAACACGTGTTCGCCATCCTCGATGGGAAGACCATGCACGTTTGGAAGATGGTTCCAGCAGAAGCTCTGGACAAAGCATGTGCAGCTAAGCACATTATTGAAAACTGACAATCAAAAAAGCTAAATCGCAGCTGGAAGATGGCATCGTAGCTAGGCCGAAAGGAGTGCAGCAAAACGCCAATAAGCAGAGACAACTACTTAGGCCCCACTCAGTTGGGAAGCAACGCCGGTCGTTTCGTTTATGGATTCTGACAGTTGACAACAGAGTGCTTTTGAGGAGGCCCTACTTTTCGCATCTCGTACGTCTTCTTCGATTCGAACCAATGCGGCAGTTGTTTATCGCAGCCCGATCGATCTATGCCAGGGTCTCCAGTCCCCCCCCCCCTCCCTCCTTTCTAGCCCCTTGCCCTAAACATGATTCAGGTGGCACGCGTCTCAAAAGAAACAAGTCGAGTAGTGGCGCATTTTTAAGTCTTCCCCCGTAGTAATGGCAACGTGAATTTGTGGGTAGGTCTTTGCTACAGCTATTACATTTCAGAAATCAATATTCGGCGCACCGTTCATGCATGCGCGGATACTTAGCACCGGGTCAACAGCTGTATTACGAGCAGCGGCATAATAGGCAACTTGCCATTCAACGGAAGTGCATTGAACACGTGCCACGAAGGTCATTCGATAGCCATAATCGGGGCATTAAAAATGTGGAAAGGTGTTGGCAAGAATTTTGAACAAGAATAATCAAAACGACGTATAGGTTTTCATCATCCTTTCATATATGGTGAGGTCAAGAGCAGGTCGCAGCCAGCCAGTGTTTTGACAGCGCATGGACAGTTCGCACTCAGTCCAGATCAGCTTCTCACATATGGGTAGGAGCACAAAGAAAGCTTAGTAGGGCCGAGCTTACAACAAGCGCTGATAAGTACGGAAGTCTAGAGGGGCCAAAATCGCCATCTTGATGGCTGCGTGACGTCAAACGCGTCATGTTTTTCTTTCGTGGCCCCTCTAAGACTTCCGTACTTATCAGCGCTTGTTGTAAGCTCGGCCCGAATAAGCTTTCTTTGTGCTCCTACCCTATCGCTCCCCCGCTTCAGAAGTGACACAACTAAAAAAAACTCAATTTCCGGTATACTACGATATTAAGTCGAGAGAAATGAGCTCTGTTCAGTGAACACGACACACCTTAGTTTTTTACCATCTATAATTTAGTTTGTATCTGACCTTTATGGGGAGACCCAAACAACAAACACCTTGAACTTATCATTAAGATGTTTGCAGTCCACCATAGTTTCGGCTAAATTGCGGCGGTGTCACTCCTTCGTCACTCATTCAAAATGATAGGTTGTGCCACTTCACCATGAAGCAGGGTTGAAATACACATGTATAGCGGATGTCCTCCATTTTCCACTGTCGAAGATTGGAAGCTTTTGTAAGATATTGGTAAAACATAACCACAAAAATGGTTCATTAACCACCATGTAGATTTTTATCAAAAAACCAAAACAAGTTGTCAGAGAGGCTTCCAACCGCGGCCAAGTGACGTCACCGTTTGGGATAAGAAAGATAATGTCATTACAACAAATCGCATCGCTGCATGGATGGTAAGTTCTAGAAATAGCAACTGTCCTTTGACGTGAATGTTGCAAATAGCGAGGACGGTATTTTTAACGCAGCGCAACGTTTCCCAGAGGACAACGCGTGACGGTGAATGCGTATAACTATACTCCGCGTATGGCGAAAGCCAACGTCTCTAGCATCCCACGTGACTTCCTGGCCACGCCCCCCATCGCGAAAAGGGCAACTCACGCAGAAAGTAAATGAAGCATGCAGCACCTCCTCGACAATGACATTCCCATTCGTAAACTGCGCTAATGCGGTTCTTAGCGAAAAATCATTAAAATCAATATAGCGGATTCGGAGCTACAATTCTGCCAGGCATGTAATGAAATCTACAATTCAATTCGGGGCGAAGGATAAAAACAAAACTGCGTGGGGAGGATCGAGGGGGTGAGAAAAAAATAGTGCGAGCGCCTGCGTGCCTCTGGCGCACGGATCCCGGCCATTACACGCCTTTCGGGTTTAACGATTTCTGTTCGGTGACAGAGGCAGGCAAAGGCGTAATAAGTACACGTGTAGGAAAACGTACCGCGGGGAACCGTTGGCGAGAAATAAGCAAATACGGCAAAAGAGCTACACAATTTCTCCGGAATTACCGAAAACACGAGGCGCGGCAGTAATCCGCAATACTGCCCCTGGGACACGCGTACTGTAAGAGTGCCTCCTAAGTAATGGAATTACGCGGCTTGGAAGGAGACACTGACAAACAAGTCCTACTGACTGCCACTCGCGTCATACGGTTACTCGACGTCTAGGAAATGCAAATACTGCGAAAATGCCGCAACGTATGATGTACAACTACAATAAAATGTAGAGAGCCAATATACGGGAGGCTCTCTAATAAAACGCGCCGCCCAGCGCCACCTATGACCCGAAAAGCGACGGAGGAAACGGATGAAGCGCCATCAACGACTTCGGGCCGGTTTTATCTACAAATTGTAACGATGGTGCACCAACTGCAAAACGAAAAAATTGTTATCTGGTCGCACAGTTTGTCAAATTAATAAGAAAATGCTTTCAAGCTTGGGAAGGGAATCGATGTGCTGCATGCTTTCAGATTTCTTTGTTCCCTCGACTCCATCTGAACGTTTTGCGGGAGAATTCGGCGAAAAAACATTTGCTAATAACATGGGTACTCAGTCAGTATTTTCGCAGATGGCACTTTAGCAGTCGAGAAAAAACTTGCAAAATTAAGGCAAACGTTCGACATTGGCTCGGTATAAACGATGATAAGCCTGACTTGATTTTAAGCGTGTCAAGTTTGCACACGTGACTGATCACGACTGCCAAAATGCGATCTGCGAATCTTCTGTTTACTCCTCCAACGCTCCATTATCAAAACATTGACGAGGAAAAAAAAATCAATGTTTTTAGCACCGTTTTGAGTTCACCTTTTGAAGCTAATTTACGTGCCTTAGCAATACTCATGTAACAGGATACAAAGATACCCCATGCAGCTGCCAGAGTTTCCAAAAAAATCCAAACATAATACCATACGGTCGTCCAGGACATTCCGGTGGAATCAGGAAGCTAAACTCGCAGTTCAATAAACCACGATTTAACTGCCATCGTCCGTTAATTACACGTCCAGGACCATTTAATATTTCGGTTTTTCCACTCCACTCCTGATCCCTGACACCGCAACTCGTTCGCTACGCACGCACGTATACGCTATACGCAATTGGCCATAGCGCACCGAAGTGAAAGACGGGGGAGGGGGGGGGGGGTAACCTGGTTAGGATAACCTGATTGGTAGCGAAACTCGTCGGCGAGACACCTGTTGTTCTTCAATCCTGTTTTATGCGTGTAATAAAACCAATTCCCGGTCTATCACGGACTGCTGTTAATTGAACTGAAATACGATTGTTGCGCGCTTGTCCATTGCACCGCCAGCAGCGTATACAAATTCACGTAACGAACATATGAGAGGCTCACTGACACACATACGTCTCAGCAGGTAGCATCATCGTCCGTGGAATTTCAAAACAGAAATCGAGGTTACGAATTCAACGAGGAAAAAAAATGAAAATGAAAAAAAAAGTCCAGGTGTCCAGCGCCGCGGCCTGCTTAAAAACAATCGTATATTTTAGCGTGTTATTGCAACGCACGCCAATTCAGTTTCTCGGTTCAGCGCCATCGAGCATTTAGATATGGTCAAGAATTCTGTTTGCCAAACAAGTACTGTATGGTGTGCGTAGAATTGCAAACTACAACCGCTCAAAAACAGGAGTTGCGCTACAGGCCTGCACCACAGTGCCTGCACATTATGCCACCCTGATCAGATCCTTGTACTTGCATAAGTTATGGATATCAAACTTTTGGTGGAATGTGGCAAAAAGTAAAAATGCTTATACAAGTATGGAAACGAACTGTATGGTGAGAAGAAATAAGGTTCCATTCAACTACCGGTAACCAGTTTTTTTCAAGGAAATTGAGATTTTATTCTTTGTAAGGTTAACACGACTAAACTGGTCCTGTTTAGTTATAGTCTCGGTACATGCAATCTAAGAATTAAATCGAGAAAAACACTAGGAACCAAAGACCTGTTCATTGTTTGAATATGCAATTCAATTACATGTATTGCTTCAGAAATTTGGCCATGCAGGATTACTAATTATTTATGTATTAATTCCTATTGAAAACCCAAATTCAATGTACATGTACGAATTTTTCATCCCAGAGCATGGAGGATGGGGGCCGGGGAGACTGTATACAGGAAAAACTGCTATGGTACTGAACAGCATAATATTTAATCATTACAAAATACCTCTCTACACGTTTTAAACGTTGAAACACAAAACTGACATATCAATGGGTCGCCCTCCACATGTTGAACACCAGAAACTTCCACGTAAGTCAACAATGAATAAAGTAACAATTGTGGGACTTGCGCCTGGGGATCGAGGGGCGAAACTGATACGAAAATTACGGGAATTATGCGCCTGAACCTGGTATCAACTTTAAGTATTTCTAAACATTTCGCATCATTTTTTTTTTCGTGTGTGAGATTTCAGAAATTGACCGGTTTCGAGAACAAATTACGCTACACAATGCGATACCTTATTACACGCACCTGCAAACTGGGTCAAAAATCGAAGTTCTTGTCAACCTGTCAGCTTTCCCACTGAAATTACGGCACAGTTTCCATTGTTATCCCAGAGCGCGAGACTCATGGCACGGCAGTCGAAATAACCATAATTTTGCAAAATTGTTTGTTAAAGTCTGAAAAGTAATCCGCAATTTGGAATCGGGCGAGTGCGTCCTCGCCCCAGACGCGGCCGTAGGGGGGCGCGCTGCCCCGTCCGAGCCAATTTCGGCCGCCACAATGGGGGCTTAATTATGAGAACAAGACCGTCCTTTTACCTCGGTTAGAAAACGAGGGAACAACGGGAAATGTCGTAATCATAAAACCAGGAAAAAAAAGTGCATTTCCGCTTGGCTACTTTGAATGTCCAAGAGAACAAACAAGCGAGAGCCGGGTTCGCACGACGACCCCCTGCCGGGCCAACCCACCTAGCGCGACCCCTATTTACGGGCCACGCTAGCCAGCCCGAGTCATTGTCTTCCTGAGAGAGGGTTTAGAGGGGAGAACCGAAAACTGTAATCGTCGCATTCAAACGTAACGAAAATGAGGGGCCTGGAGCCTGCGTGACATTCTGGAAGCGAGGATTTTGGAAAAATAACGCAGGAAAACTGATCAATGCTAAGGGAAAAACTCACGCAGGTCAGCAATTACACAAAACATCTTGAAAATCCAAAAGTTTAATTTGCACTTCAAAAAGTAGTTGAATGCCTCGTATTAAATACACGCATCATCATCATCATTGCATTACCAAATTATGTCATTTGGCAGTTAATCCTTTCGAAAATGGTGGCCATGGCGTTTGAACTTCTGTAGCTTGTCTGTTACGCAACGCACTTCCTTTGTCCGTATTTTCCATTATTATTTGCGTGACAATTTTGCTGATGTGGTATCTATAGTACGATGCAATGGACTGACCACTGGTCTGAACGCTTGGGGAATACTACTTTTGTCGCACCCCGTCCATTTTAAGTAACTCATAATTGGCGGAATTGGCTGTGGTATTCAATTTCCGCCATTGTCCACATTCTCATTTACGAATCTCAGGCTGGTGGCCTGGACATTTTTTTTTACCAAGTTTCAAAATGTCAAACCACGTACATCGCACTCTGCTAAGAATAACGAGACTTACAATTTGTCACGAAGAGAGATTGTTTCTAGGAAGTCGATGCTCGCGATGCCCAATTATTTTGCAGCCAATTAACATTAAAAGAAACTTCCTACTTTGGCAACGGGGTATCCCTGCATTTTTTATAAGCTTCGTCGACTTTCTTTTTCATTAAAAAAAAACATCATTACGTTATGGCGTTACATGCAGCTAGTACTGTACACCAGCACCCAAAAATGTATCTCATCCCCTCCCTTCATTAATATTTATACGCCTAGCACTAATTTTGGTTTCATTATTTCGGCACTGGGGTGACGCATCGCGCTTAATTAAAATACAGAAATAGTTGCGCCAACAGCCCACCGGACACGACATCATCTATGCCTCTACAGCGCTGCTGCGGACGAAATTCAAAATTGCCACCAGTAGCTTTTAGTTTCCAAGGATGAGAAAAAAGCCCCGAGTGCTTCGGTTAATGAGCACTTTCTCCCATGGCCGTAACATTTCCGATAACATTCAACTATATAGACAACATTAATTTAATGAAACACTCGTGTTTGTTATCCAAAACAAGAAGAGATCGAGCAGACAATGCGTTCCAACGTAGATAGGACAATCGAACGATCGACTTCCATGCTCGATTCTACGAACTGATGAAGTAAAACTGTCTACATACAGTGGAACCTCATTAAGAAGAACTCGCTTTCCACGAATTTCTGAGAAAAACGAAATCATTTCCAGTCCCATTCCACGGGTACCAACGAATAATGTTTATTTCGTCGTTTTCTAAGCGAATTCCGAATTCGAATATTGCAAACTTTCGGCCAAAACGAATGAAGTTTTCGAGTTCCCAAACATTCGAGCCATATGTTACCTTAATAAGAACTTAATATTATCATTATTATTATCAGTTCAGTCGTGACCAACCCTCGGAAACTAACTTTAAACATCATGAAAAAATTATAACGGGTAATTCCCCGATAAAACGTTGCAGAACCTTTCCATTCATATACGTGGGGCAAGATCTCATCAAAAATTCGATGAAACTTTAGTTCTAAATTGCCGAAGTCATGTTTCGTCTGACTTCTGATAAGACGAACTACGGTTTACACGAACAAATTTTGACGTCCCTTGAGATTAGTCTTAACGAGGTTCACCTGTATAGTACAGTACACCGAAGTCGAAATAATGACGTCATTTGGAAAGCAAGGGACATCTGCGTCATCTACAAACGATGTACTGCCGAAAAGTAAACGAGTATAAAAATAAGCATCCAAATGTCGATGGAGTTATCAAAAACAGGTCGGTAAATTACGACTAATGATGTCATTCTGCAGCGAAAGGTCAGAGAAAAGGCAAGATCTAAATTCCATGGGAAAATCGCATATAAATATTCGATAAGCTTATCGGGACAATAATTAGCAAACGTGAGATAATTTATGCATTACTCGTTGTCGATAAGCGATCGAATATATCGTCGGCTCCTACGATAAAACCTATTTTCTGGCGGCGAAGTGATATAGGCCACTTTAGCGGTAATTACCATGCCAAATTACTGCGAATATCACTCGCTCCGAGCGATAACTGCTTCCTAAAATGCACGCAATTAGGCGGCCAATGTTTTACTAGCTTTCCTTCAGCTTTATTCTCATAACGGGATTCTAAAATAAATAGCAAATATGACCCACTTGTTTTACTAACTATACTTCAATTACTTCAAATAGAGATTAATCGACGCGTATTACTTAACAAATTGCCTCGGCAAACAACTTCAAATTTCAGACTTTTCCAACATGTCATCTTCCTGGAATCGAAATCCCCCAGGCGCTAGAATAACAAGATTAAGTAAAGATGGCAGATTGCTTACCTAAATGGACGATGTTGCGAGGTCGAGCATCATCTTGCCACCCGGCCAGCACCAGTCCACAAGAGTTCAAGATGCACAAAAGTAGCGATACATTCCACCAGCAGTTCACTCCTCGTCTATGAAACCTGCTTATCCATGATATCGACGGTAATGGCACCATGTTTGCTGCTCGACGCACTTCCGGCGCACACACACTGACCGCAAGGCCCCCAAGTCCGCAACTGCAAGCTCTCGCACCAACGTCAATCTATAAACATCCGTTTGAAAGATTCACCTGCAATGATGACAATAAAGTGATATTAGTTTTTGCAACGAAGTCCACCTTTTTTTTACAGAAAAACGCCGCAAAACTATATAGTTTCCAAAACATTCCAGCACTGCATGGTCTTATCATTCTCGGCGCACATTGGCACGATGCAAATTTAATAGACCTATAGTTTCCTCGAAGGTTTGCTTCGCGTTCTTTATCGTCGCGGAAATAGCCATTGATAAACCGGAAATGAGTGTCTTTCCGGAGATTAAATGCCATCAGATATTTCTTGCACTTGATACACAGACCTACATGTGAGTCGATGGAAAAATTCTTGCGATTATTAACTGCTGATTCGCTAACTTATAAGGCCATCTATTCTTTTAACCGTGTGACTAATTTCCAGGGTGAATTTCCCGACTTAACCGAGCGAGGATCGCACGTGCGTTCGACAAAGTGTACTTTTAAACTGTATAAACATTAAACAATTGCATTATTCATACCCTGCCAAAATACGTGGTCAGCACCGTGCCCAATGTCTTCATCGGAGCATTACGGAAGCACGCCGACTGCATAAGAGCTAGTGGCTGTCCAAATTAGCCGAAGCAAAAGTCCAGCAATATGGTTTCCGTTGTGAGGTCACTCGAGCGCGACGCAATAATGGGCACATGTCCACCGCAGACGAGTGGACAACGGATATCATTTGATTAAACGTATAATCATCTGTTGGATATGCAGTTAACGATGTTCAGCGGAGCATTTTTACGCGACTTTTCTCCTTATATATAGATGATTATGTGCGGGAGTAATGACAGCTCCCTCACTAAACTCGGTCCTAGAACATTTTCTCCATTACTAATTGCAGCAAATGCAACGCGTCAAACGAGTTGAAAAATACACGACAGTGACCTGACACGGCGAAAGATCAATGCACATGTCACGCGATGGCTTCCGACATCAAGAGTGGATTCACAATTGACGGAATTCAAGTGACGTCAGTGAATTTGTATTGACCTAGTTTTGAGTTAAACACACGGTATTATAATGCTTCGATAAAATTGTATACTGAAGTACATATACATCATACCGAGTAGTCATCTTCTTGTCATTTATGACGTTATATACAGTGTCACTATTTTCTATACAAAACTTCGATGGAACGACTATTTCAATTTTAACTAAAGTCGAGTATAATGCATGTGTTCATTCACTTAGCAACATCCTGAATAATTCTCAATAAGAAACCCGATCAAAATGCAGTAGATAAAGGATAAGTGCTAACACGTATGCATATCAGGGGTCAAAACTGCATCTAAAGACTGGCCTCAACTAATGATTCTTGCTATTGATGTTCCACTTAAAAAACTCTTGTATGTCTACTGTAAAACAATGCAACGGATCCGTGGGAAACAATGCTTCTTCTGCACAGTCAAATTAATAGCGGTTTTTCATTAAGAGATCCGATTTCGGACTGAATGGAAAATGTTGTTGTATGTCTACTACATTTAAAACGGTGTTAATAGAGCAAAGAGAAGCAAGAATGAATGAGAAAGAATATGACACAAAAAGACGTAGAGGAAGTTACTTAGCGCCAATGAAAAGACCAAGCTGGTTTCCTTCTTGCCAAATCTTAATGCAAACTTTTATTGTCCCTCGAACCGGAAGTCCCTTGTTCAGAAGTCACATCATGTGCAATGTACAATATGCCATCTATGATTGTTAGAACATGCGCATGCAAGGTCGACGATAGCTGGTAACGTACTACTCATATAGTACATGTAATTGTATGCATCGATACTACTCCGTGGATATGAACTATCTACAGACAAGGCACACCATCATAACATTTCAAGTCGTATTAAAGGAGTACATGTACTACAGTATACATTGGAAAAAGTACTTCTGTGGGTTCAACTGCGCATACCAAAACTATTTTGGTCGCACAAAATTCGTCTGAACTCTCCATCGATCCACATGAACGAACTATAATATACAAAATCGAATGTCTATAACTTAGTTTTTAATAAATACTGTTTCTGAACAAATGCTCTTGTCCCACAACGGGCCTACTGTATGTACAGAACTCCATATTTCAATGTCCAATTTCAACTGATACTGCTGATCTCGCCATTTTCATGAATGCATTATGCCAATGGAATACATGCATTTTTAGCAGTTCTTAGCAATAAATATTGTTTCCGAACAAATGCATGCACTTGTCGTAAATTGGTTTGCCAGCAGAACTCCACATTTGAATGGCACCACAGGATTCAACGTTGCCCAACAACCATTACCATATGGTAACAATGCAAAACGCAACCCTTTATTTACCGGTAATACGCACGCAGCTCGGTAACGTAGCGACCATTTATTTTGAAAATTTTAATTTATTACACCGATTAAAAGTTATTTTCGCCACGCCGACCATGGGATATGTAGCCAAAAATCGATGCCCATTTTCAGCAGATATCAGCGAGCGAAAAAAAAAAAAAAAAAAAAAAGAGTAAAATTCCCAAAAATAACCGTCGAGATGGGCGTTTCCCTGCCATTTTTAAATAACGACGTTCGCAAGGAGCACCCTAATTATAGCAAACTCTTAACCACGTGGCTGCGCTCCTTACGCAATCAATACGGCCTAATTAATATTAAAACAAGCGCAGCCTTTATGACCCAAGTTTGAATTCCACCGAAGCATTGCCAGTTTACTCGATGATAAATGAGAAATCAATAAATTTACAATGAAAGCAAAAAAAAAGCCTTATTGAAGTCATCAATGCAGAAGGAGACGAGGCGCACAAATTTCGCTCCCAGTTATGTTTGCTCCTATTTTGCCGCTGAAAACTGCAAAACAATGGCGATCCATCTCAATTTGGTAAACACAGGCATGGCTTTCTCACAATAATAGCAGCCATTATATGAAATTGCTGTTGCTAAGCAAAATGCTAATTACCCCCTATACGTTCGCATTTAGATAACCAATCTTCTACCTTATCCTACGTCTAAGGTTACACCAGACTATGGAGATCATAGCTGAGGCGCAAACATGTTATAAGCAAGCTGAAACTGACAATGGACCTTATGCAGGTATCACGTGATATCGACACTGCCATAAACTATACCGGAAAAAAATAAAATTCCTTAAATTTGGCATATTTTTATTCCTATTCGGTTAAGCACGATCCTATAGCCAAATTGTAAGTATAATAAATGCACTAGTTGTCATTTCAAACGTGCCACCAATGCTTAGAGCACACGATGATAATTGTCCATTTCAACTTTTTGAAAAAAAAATGAAAGCATTTTTTGCGTTATTCGGTCATCGAGATGCCAATCTGAATGGTTGAAAATTGACGAAAACATAAAAAAGTGGGGAAAAAATGTGTTACAAACAGATTAGTTCATAAGCTAGACGTTGTGACATAAAAGATAAGAAAAATGACATTGACATTTTTTTTTCCAGTTTTTTTTTAGTCATTCTAACAGAGTAGTAGTGGTAGTAGTATAGTGAAAACACTACCGGGTACCAACATTAAATCGAAATGAAACTTGTACCGTGGCTCTTGTCCTCTTTTCTAGGCCACAGTTTGAAATCGATGAAGTTGGCATACAGCGTTCAGAAAGATCAATGCACTTAAATGTTTTTTTTTTTTTACTTCAGTCCATCAAATTTTATTTTCAACATGCATATTTTAGCAGCTATTACCAGACAACGATCGGCTTAAATAAGATATAGTGCACGTGGTGCATCTACCCATGTGACGATGAATTGAAGAGCATATCACGTTGTACTAGCACATTTTTGTTTGACCGAGGGTACATAACCCACACGAGGGCCCGTCCAAAGTTGTTTATATAAAAAAGCGTTGTTTACAACTTAGTTTATGCAACGGTTTTTAACTCTCGCGTCAGTAAAAGTATTAAATTAAAAGCGAGAAAGTGACAAAACCTCGCTTTTAACTTCCCTCGTGCCAATACTTCTATATACGAATTCTGTCTCTCTCCAGCGTGAAATGCATTTTGAGTTGAAGCAGATCCTCCGCCGCAGCACCGGGGCTCGCACCTCATAAAATATTTATGATATTTACGGATACGTTTTATTTTCCGCTCTTTCCATTTGTGGATCATTCCTTTCACTGGCTGCTGTCTTTTAAGATGATTTGCTGCGACGGTAAACGGGAGCATGAATAAAACCGAGCACAAGTTGCGAAAAACTGGAGCACGAGCTTCGGAAGAGGCGACCAAGACGTCTGACGTGACAATGACTCAAGGTTGAATTAAAACGATCGAAGACGTGTCGCACTTTCTTTTCAATCAAATGTTGTTCATTTTGCATGAACAAAACAAGGGATGTTTGCAATTGATATTCTATGTGATGTCTTAGGCTATAGAAGAGGAAATCGCATACCTATGCTATCTAACAGATCAGAAGTGCGTTACATGTTGAATTTCTGATGACGTTTCATTTTCAAATGGCATGCTCATTGCGAAATGCACTTTAATATTGCAAAATTCATTTCGAAATGTATATTTTGGAGTGATGTTCACGATGGAAATTTTATCCAAATGCATTTTTAGATCATTTCATTTGCATATGGGACATACCTTAACCTTCATTTGAATCATTTTGAAAACTTTTAGAATTCTCCTTGCTTAAATAAGAGAATTTGCTTAGCGGCTCCTTCAATCAATGTGACCAGTACGTTCGAATGTATTCAAATGCCTTTTGTGCTCCAGCTTGATGATGCGTACTTATGCCAAGTCCAACATTTGATTCTGTTTTGGAACTTTGCCTCTATAAAGGAATTACACGCAGTTGAACCTGAGAATATACTTTTTGCTTTCAGGCTTTTGCTCAATTATATTTGGAAGATCAATTGGACTTCTGTAGGGCGGAAGTCGAGAATCAACAACAACATATACGGGTCTATTGCCCTAAGCTGAAATGAAATTAACGATCAACATGGGGTGGGTCGATCCTAACGAACCTAATTTAAAGCAGGAGAGAAAAAAACAACATTCGGTTGAGAAACCGAAGGACTCGCGACGCAAAATGGGGGTCTCCTAGAGTTTTTTTTAACATCGCAGGGACATAAAATTGAGCGGGAATCGTTTTAGTGGCTTCGCGGCAATCGTGCGGAATCCATAAAAGTTGAATAAAAAGGCGTTTAATTGCCTTCTTTGGTTGCGAGCAGCAAATTTGGCAAATGACAGAGAGCGCTAAATAAGCGTACTTCCAAGAGGTGTTTCCGTCACGCTGTTTAGTAACGGGGAAGGGTCAGAGGTGAGCTTCTGTTAAAAAACCAACCCGTCCCACGAACCATTTCTAGGTCGATCCAATCAATTGTCAGTTTCAAGGGTTGAAAAAAACATGCATGGATCAGCATTGAAATTGTAGATCGAAGGTTTATCAACCAACCTGTGAACCAGCGCGGGTCAGACGAACAGAAAAACAGCGGCTCGTATCGCATACAGTACTCCATTTACATTATGTTGATTGGATATGTGCTGCAGGCATGTGTGGCATATGCAAACACACGCACATGCGGGGGGCATTTTTAACGTTGGCGAGTACTTTCTAAACACGTTTACAATAAAGTTTAAGATGTACATTTCCTGGTACGCACGCACTCAACTTCGCAACTATTTATTCAACATTCATCAATGCGTTGCGCCATGCATCTATAGAGTTTCAGGGACAGACTTTCTGAATATGAACATGTTATGCCATATTGCATCCCCACTTCGAAAGTGACACAACTCAACATTTTCCATTTTCAGAATAAACGCATGGTAACAAAGTGGCAACATGATATGTCATTTAGCAGAAACTATATATGCTAACCTCAGATGTCGTTTTTATTACAGTTTGAATACAGTCTTCAATTACGAATAACATTTTTGACAGTCGTGAAGTCACGTGTACAAGATCGACACGTTAATTGGTTTAATGAAATTCACTGTTTTTAAGCCAAGTAATGAATTCCGCTTGCACACATGTTTGCACGAAAAATGTTATTTGCAAAGCTTCTGTCTGAGTACCCCTTTTGAACGCCGCATAATATGAAACTACGGAATTCGGATCAAAGTTGTTGAGAAATGCAAATACCCAAATTGCAGCCATTCAATTACCTTTTTTGCACGCGTGTTATCGTTTTTGGACATCGTTTCGTAAAAATATCTGCTATGAAAAGCGTGCAACGTGAAATTTCGAGAAACCTGTACTAATTTTATTTTTTGAAAAATGGAAAAGGAGTTTTTCAATAGGATTTTTCTTTACGACCAACCATGAATATGAATTCTCCCATTATTCCTCCCGTATCGCCATTACGCTATAATGGGGCGAAGAAATCGAACGCGATGAAGCGTCACTAATAATCCCAATTTAATAGCCAGGTGTCCGTAATTGCCGAAATTTAGCATGGCCGAGAAATGTAAATTTCCGCAAATATGTAGGTTAGCGGCGCTGATTATGCTCCGAGGGTTGCGGGGATATCTATTCTTAATTTCCCCGACTTGAAAATTCATTACTGGACCCCCCCATTGCGAAACTCAATGAAGCGTTTCAAAACAGCTCAAATTTAATATATCAAATTCTGCATTTGCATTGCAGTAAGCTGTTTACGCGTTGACCTTCCAGATAGCTACACGATAAACATCACTCTTCATTACTGCTTTTTCAATGCTAACATTTTGGCAATTCGATTTCCATCACTTCCATTTAGGAAAAGCGACTTCAATTGCACCAAACAGTAATTTTCTGTAGCACTTTAGGAAGTGCAAATGGCGTTAAGCGAGTCAATTCTGCATAAATGCGTGTGTTTAGTCTGATCTTGATAAAGATAGGTCAAAGTCATGCCAATTGTTATCTGCAGCGCTGCAGTGTATTAATTAATGCGTAGAAATTAGTTGAAAACTCCCAATACAAGTAATTAGGGTCATCTTTCAATTCGAAACTAGTATTCTTTCGAATTTGTTTTCATTCATTCGAATTGCGAATCGGTTGAAATTTACACACTGGTTCAACTGATTTTTACGAATTTGCATTTTATCTAATTTTGACCAAAAAGTATGAAGGAACTGACACAACTTCGAGAAGATGGAACAGATAAGCAATCGATTGATAACAAGAAGCTTTCAACGTTACATCGTTGAATATTGTTGTTAAGTTGCAGTGATGCCTGTTTTTTCAAAAAACTATAGGAATATGGCAAGTGCTGAGTACCAAATCCACGAACTGCATTTTATCATTTGTGAATACGTTGGTCAAAGTTAAAAAAAATCCCCAATAAATTCAAATTCTCAACTATCGCCATTTCGTTATTATCATTACCAGTATTCGGATATTGGACATTAACACTGCACGTTACCATGGTGGTAACGCTAATCTGACATTATTAGTTTTGTGCAAGCAACGAACTAAATCAAACGATTCTTATTAAAACGCACCAAAAATGCCTTGATTTCATTAACTTTCAGCACATGAACGCCATAACAGTTCAGATTGGGCAATAAATTGAATTTTGATAAGGCGCAAATCGCAATTTTGACAAAACGGTTGGAACAGCGGCGTTATCCGATCGCACAAATAACAGATCGAATTTTCTGCAGATAAACAAGGAGTGAAAGTTTGATCTCGGACCACTTCCTTGACCTTACCATGGACCTCGTCCAGCCTCGACTCCCCGAAATCTAATTTTGAACATTAGGGACGAAACGTTAAAGACGCACGTATAGCGTTTCTGTTTTTTCGGATAAAACGTGCCATGTAAATTTGCACGTTTTAGTGTCAAGCCGACGGCATGATGGCCGCGAGTCCGGCAGTCGAAAAATCGGCTGCCGTCCAAGAGGCGTCCACGGACGGCGAGCGAACCTCGCCAAGCCCGCAGAAACCGCGGCGCTGTTTCGCATGGGTTGAACGATGAGGGCGCCAAGAGCAAGGGGGGAACGAACGCCATGATTTCGCATTAAAACAAACCCTCCTTTCGCACGCAACCCAACGGGAAAAAAAAACGGATACAAATATCGAGCATCGGGAATGAAAATGGTGATTTAGCATCACCCCAGCTTCATTTTCAGAGTGCGGATATGGTACCGAAAGCGCGATAAAGCTCGATTCATCTGTGCAGATTCGAGAAACCGTTGCCAAAGCGCGACCCCCATCACCACGGCAGACACCGAAGCCAAAAGGAGAGATTTACCTGAGCATCCTCGTCATTTCCGCTAATTCCAAGGCATTGTAAATGATCCACGAGAGGCGAAGTCGTTGCACAACGTCTCGATACGGTCTTCCCACACGAGTAAACAAACCGGGAGATTAAAAAACGTCGCCGAATTTGTACTCCAACAGCCGAGCATAGCAGAAACGTACACAATGCGGACAAAATTCCCGTACGCCCTCCCAATAGCGCGAGACAAGCTGTTCTGAGCATGAACGAGACTCCCTCCGCCCATGCGTCCTTCTCATTGGTCTGACGTCATGCAAGAGGCGGACGAGTTCAACTATTTCAAAAGGGGAGATGCGATTGGGGAAAGGCGGCTGGAAAATCGATCGATCCTGGCGTCCTCTATTGGCTTCCTTATTCAACTTTACCTTAGTTAGGGCCACTCCACTTAGCTAATGTTGCAGACTGCGGTTTTAACGATTGAAATCCCATTTATTCAATGCGCTGAATGAAGAAAGTTTGCTATTGAAATAGATGGAAATTGTGCGATAGCATCGTAGTCGTTAGGGTCGCAGTATACGAAATACCTTTAATGGGCACTTCGTGTCGGCACCTTTCATGTCCCCATGTACCGAAAAAATACGACTGCAGCGCAAGAATTTATACGGTGGCAGAGAAGGACTCGTAAATATATAAACTCCCAACGATACGACACGATATGATAGGATCGTAGGCGATGTGTCACTCTGCGCTTGGCATAAGAAAAGATTCTCACAGGGTTGCACAAAACTGCCCGATTGGCTAAGTTTATATGATCCACGAGAGGCGAATGTGTGCAGCAGATAAAAAATGCCGCACCATAACACATCACATTTTGATAAAGCAGACGCTGCCTACGAGCTAGGCAAGTGCCTTAATTCACGGTATACTGTGGTGCCTATAGCGATATCATATACAGTATGGGCGTGGCTTAATGGGCACTTTCGTCCTTAGCTGTCGTTAGTCGTAAAGTTGGCGCTGCGAACACGGACAAGAGGAATGCGCCAAGTGCATGCACATACACTGTACTGGTATTTCGTATACATGTACTGTGTTAGGGCACTCTGAAAGAAGCTTTACGAATGGCACTTTTAGTAGTCGTGAAGTCACCTGTGCAAAATCGACACGCTGCACTGATTTAAAAAATCACTCGAGGTAATTGCAAACCAGTGATCGAAATTGTCATTACCTTGTCGATCTTGTACACGCGACTTCACAACAGCCAAAAGTGCCATACTATACGTGCATCAGCCTGAGTACCTCTAATATAAGCATTGATAAAACTTACTGAAGCTCTGTAGTTTTTTTTTTTTTTAGTTTTTTTAAAAAAAGAAATCATTATTTCTGAAAAAATCATTCTCCTCGTTTACGTTGCAGAGACATTAGAGAGTTATTGCATAGCGTAGAAATAAGCTACGGTAACGCAATCGTCACTGGAGCGCGATTATGCGCAT
>JAQGAO010002003.1:0-21466 GCA_034697705.1 Ommatoiulus sabulosus | reverse complement strand
ACAATATATCACGTGATCTTTTATTCGAATCAACCAAAAGAACGTGCCTCTGCACTGTTTAATTGTGCGTCAGAGAAATAATATGCTAAATTTTATTACATTTTAACACCTAATTCTAATTTTCATTCCAAAATTCAAAATATGGTGAGTCATCTCAAAATGACAATTGTGAGTCAACGAAATCACGCTGATACCAGGCGCGTTGTAAACGTACCCATTGTCCATACTAATCTAAAAATATTTTGATTCAGCTTACGTTTAATTCTCTTTAAATTCTAACAACTGTGATGTTCACCCGCGTACGTAAGTGGCTGCGTTTAATGTCCCCGAAGAAGTTTAGCAAAATGGGAAAAGTTCAAAACGACCATCATTTGGCGCCAAATTTCATCCGAGGTACGTTTCATGAAAGTACGTTTTTTGATGTTAATGCTCAAGTGTCTCAGTTGTTGGTAGTTCGATGATCGATCCGCTGAGAACTCGTAGAAACATGCGAGAAAATGAAACGATTCCACGCAGGTGATATTGTAAACATGGAGAAGAATGAAGGTGCAGTTCAAAATGTGATAAAATCCCAAGTTGAAGAAGCAACTTGTCCTTGTCTGGTGCTGAGGAAATCCAAGGATGATGAGTTGAGGATGCAACCTCCGAAGGTTATAGAGCTGAAAAAGCCCTGTGTAAGGATAGCATGTGATTCATCTTCTATATGTTTCCCTTCGTATTTAGAAAAACACGTCTATAAACCATATTTCAATGCTAGGTTACGATAGGAAGAGCCTTCAACGTGGACTACTGTATCGTGTCAAAGGCCATTTCACGTACCCACTGTGAAATCAAGTCCTGCTCTGATGATTCCACAGACGGATGGGAGATAACAGACAGGAGTGGTAACGGAGTTTTTATAAACGGTACAAAAATAGAGAGGGACTTGGGTGTTAAGTTACGGGATCGGGACGTGGTCGATTTGGCATCGAACGAAGATCCAGTTGTCTCCTACGTGTTCCAAAGCAACGTGAAAGACGAGCAAGCCACATATGCCAACTGCAAAAGACTAAAGCCTGAAGTCCATCTACTTGAACCCACGCAGTCCACTTCTCTGGCAGGAGAGACCAGCCAATCTGCTGCGCAAGACGTGGGGGAGAGCGTTACCCCTGAACGGCTCGAGTTACGGCGGAAAAATGACGACCTTGCCGTGGAAGTGCAACTACTAAAAGCTACCATGATGCAGCAAGAGATACTCTTACGACAGCGGTGGGAACTTGAACAGGTAATTAACGAGTTTGATCAATGTCGATGGACCTTTTAGCTAACTGGACCATCCTCACAGGTGACAATTTAGGTGGAATACGAATTGCGTGTTTCAGGTGTCTTTGTACTCATCACCAGTATGTTTTAGGCTCGAACAGCATGATTCGGTGACCCCGCAAACATGCTGAAATAACATGATACTCGTTAGATTGACGAGACGGCTTGAAATCAGCATCGATCATCTAAAAGCATCAATTTCGTAATACAGTGAAAGCTGCTTAATTCGTAATGATAGTTCCAGCGATTTTGATCGAAATAGACGGTAAATGTCAAAAAACGCTAAAAATTGACCGTATCAAAATGATTTTATCTACGTTTTAAAAATATATATGTTTAATTGTACATACTGGGTTATTACAAAAGAATTATTAGAAAAGTATTTTAGTAATTTTAGAAAGTATTACAGATACAATAGTAAATGACACATGAACAGAAAGTGAAAATGTCCAAGTTTTTAGTCATACCATCACAAATGTTCAACGTAAGATCCTCGTGTGACACGACACGTCTATACGGTAGTGCAGTTCGGCCCATAAAAGCTGAAGTGTGTCCCTATTGATGCTGTTCACAGCAGCTCGCATACTCGTACTCGAGCACACGTGTTGCTAATAGTTTTCAGTTGACATTTTTTAATGAATAGCTGAAAGAGTCTTTGGACAGCAAAGTCGCATCTTTCAGACGATGTTCAGCAAACGTGTTTTTTCACAACATTGTTTTGTCGGCCACCAATTGTTTTAGGGAATTTGTGAAAACAAGAACAAGAGGTGTGTCAGCCTTACTTTTTAATTGGTTGAAAAAGTTTTTGGGATTTGGTTTTGTTTAGGAAGAAAAGAGGAAATCCGAGGAAGCCCGAGCAGAAGCGTGTAAGAAAGAAGATGCCTTGGAAGAAGAGAAATGGCAACAAAGACTAGCCGAATTAAATGCCAAACACACAATGGCTCTAGAAGAGAAAAATCAATTAGCAGACAGGCTAAAAAGTATGTGCGAGGACAAATCCAAAGAGGCCGAAATAGAGAAAGATAAGACGCGACTCGAAGAAGAGCTTCAAAAGAAAGACAGCGAGTGTTCTGCCATGAAGCAGAAGCTGGACGAGTTGACCTCTAGAAACGAGGAGAGTGCAACCTTAGCAATCAAAATGCGGGATGACCTTATCAAAAATGTCAACGACACGATGGAAACCGAGCTTCAGTGCAGCATATGCTCAGAATTATTCGTAAAGGTAACACTTACACCTATTTGGATTGGAATGCTCTGCGCCATTGGAGCTGGTTCAAGTTCAGCGCTTGTTTTTTATAGGCAGCTACGCTGAACTGTGCCCATTCCTACTGCAGTTATTGCATCAACGAGTGGAAACAAAAGAAGCCGGAATGTCCGATTTGTCGTCAACACATAACTTCCATCACGCCATCCTTGGTGTTGGATAATTTCATCGAAAAAATTGTCGATACACTAGACTCCTCGATGAAAGAAAGAAGAAAAGAACTGTTGGAAGAAAGAAAAAGTAATTATTCTGGCGTAACATTTGGTGGAATCTCTGTTGTTCACATTTATAAGCGTCAGGGTAAGCTCAAGTAGTTGCGAAATATGGAATTGTTTCAGCTGAGCAATCTTGTTAGTGAACGAGTATAATTTTGATGTTGGTATTGATTTTATGCCAAAAAAAAATTGCTGACAACCCCCAAGACCAAAACTTGAAATTATAAGTTGTTCATTATGGCATTTTTTTGGGGAAAAAAATCATGAATATTCCTGCCTTAGCATTTATAATTTCTTAATACTGATTTGTGGAATTGCGAAAGTTTTGCTAAAAGCAATTTTCATACCCGCAAATTTATTTTTTCACGCGACGTTTAAGTAGTTTACTCTAGATCCCAACTAGGGACTTTTGGACTGCAATGATAAACCAATTATGACATAATTTTAAATTTTCATTCAATAGTGTCACCCACCGTCCCGTAATACTTGGTTACTCGATATGCTTACGTTACGATGCAAATAAATGTTGGGATGAGGTCCTCAAGGATATAAGTACTAACTAACCTGAATGCTACGATAAAAACAACACTAACTAGAACTGATTCAATTCCAATCTCGGTTCTCACCATGGTGAACATTGGTTTCCGTGTCCAAGTCTCTTTCTGGTTATGCCATGACAAATTATTTTTAAACGTGCATTATTCTGAACAAAGGGCTTTTTAGAGATTTTATCCAGCATGCTTCGAACTCGTCGTTGTGAACTTGAGAGATTCTGCTTAATAATAAATGTGAAAAACTGCATGGCATTAGAGAAATGCCATTTGCTAACAGCAAATATGATTTTTTTTTACAATTTTAGAGTTGCCAGTACAAAACGTGACTAGACATTCTGTGATTGTGATTCCTGATACCTCCACTCAGCCCCAGGCAGCACCAAGCCGAGGCCGAGGCAACCGATCAAGAAGAAGACCACGAGTAGGTACTCAAGGTCGGGTAAATAATCCGATGCACATTCGACCGATAACCGTACAGATACACACGATACGAGGCGGAATTGTGCAGCAGCGTGGAATGGCGCCACAACAAGGGGCATTACCACCGCGAGGAGCAGCTCCGCATCGCGGAACAGCTGTACCCCCACGTGGGGGAATGAACTTGCCCCCATTCCCTTATGGGATTAGACAACCAAACAGACCTCTGCTCGAGGTTCCATTACCTAATCCAAACATCGTTCCAATAGCGGACTTCTTCAGCAATGCTCCAGTAAGACCCCGCAATCCTTTACCCCATGGCATTCAGCCCATTGAAATTTCGAGTGAAAGTCAAAGCGATGACGACGATGGGGAAGCTGCGACGCCTTACGGGTACTACGGAGGACACGGGTTCTGCTATCGTTGCGGAAGAAGTGGCCATTGGGCCAACGGGTGCCCCTTCTGAGAAATTTTCTGCAAATTTTTTTTTTAATAAAATCTCAGAACACCGAAGTGTTCAAAGATGCCGTATTTGGTGTCGCCGCGTGCATGTTGATATCGATAGTGTAAGACAGGTCTTCAAAGTCTTATGAGATTTGACTTTTGGGCTGGCATGATTCAGAATTGGTCACTCTTACAACTATGCAACTCTGTTGACGTGGATTCTGAAAATAACTTTATGCATAGTTAGTAGAGTTCGTTTTTGGCTTAGGTTTGTGTTGGTTTCGTTGCATATTTTTATAACGGAATGTCCGGATATTAATAAGAAAGATTACTTTGGCCAATTGGCTATCGAAGTAAAATGTGCTCGATATTGTGCCTGTTTTATGAAGATAGGTCAACGATTTGTGAAAATGCAATGGTTTCTAAAAAATCTCCTCTGCATTCACAAGAAAATTGCATGCATGCAACGTTTTTTAAACGAAGGGTCCAACAATTTTTAAATTAGTTGGTAAGCATGTTTTCTTAAAGTACTTTTCCCCCCAAAAAATTACCGTAGAACTGTTTAGCAAAGCATGCGTGGACAGGAATACAACAAATTAAGATGTTATAACTTGATAGCTGGTGCTATTGGGGCTTTTATTTGGACTAACTTAAGAAAGAAATCAACTTTTAAAGTGTTCGAATCAAAAAGCTAATAAAAAGCAAGATTAATGGGCAGTTGTTCCACTTACATGAAAGTGCTTTCTTCACAGTGTTGATTAGTTTTTAAGGATATCCTCAGATTAAAGATCCCGTCACGTGGTACTGTTTGTTTGTGGATTTTTAACATCGGCCTATTTCTGCTAGAACGCCAGGGGATGTGCCAGCATCACCAACTCTTGGGGGACTTCCACACCCCAAGAGGGATTCTCACCGACCTCGACCAGGGAGCGAGGCCTGCTAGTTAGGATCGAGAGGCAAGGGCGCAAACCCCTCGACCGCCAGCGCCACGTGGTACTGCATGCCAGCCAGTACTTGTAATGATAAAAATTCCTGCCGATGGATTTATCATCCTCCACGTAGCATGATGGGCAAGCTAAAACATTTGCATTTTTGTAACGTTTTAAATTTCCCCAGACATTGAACACAATACAAATCTTATTGTGGCTTTTTTCAGGTAATTTTTTTCTCTTAAGTGCGAGTGCTTATGGGATAATTTAAAACGTTACATGATCAGGAGGGAATTGGCAAACTAATCATTCTGCGAGAGAAAAATACATATTCAAAATTAAACCATTTTTAAACAATTATCACAAGTTCGTAGCATTGTCAGTATGCATACCAGGCCAATGGTTGCATGGTTATTTACATATTCTCTTGGCCACCCAATTTCCAGTGGTAGCAAAAAGTTAACTGCAATTTTTGTTAAGTTTGGAAATATGACAGTGATGTGTGCGTTAACTTTTTCATCCGTAATCATTTTTAACTACTCCATATAAATTCCACGATTATCTCATGCCGCATGTATTGTTGAGAATTTTTAACAGTCAGTCATTCACATGCATATGTATATAGTCAATTGTTTGTTTTACGAAACTTTGTCTCGTTTCTTTTTCATCATTGTAAAGACAGTTTTTTTATGGGAATTGAACATTGCTATTTTTCAATAAAGAATTGAGAATTCAAAAGATTGATGTCATAATTCAAGTATTAGTTATCCTGATGGTAACGTATGATTTCGTGATATTTGGTGAAACTTGGTCAAATTTCATGAAACTTCAAGTTATTTTCCATTATATTGCATTATTTTTATTATTTTCCAGTCGATATACAGAGTTTTCGATGTATTTTTTGGAAATACATTCCCTTTTTGCAATTGTTATTTTGGTGAAGTTTGATGAAATTTCACAAAAAATGACGAAATGTCACCAAATTTCACAAAAAAATTAGTTTTGCAATGGTTATTTTGGTGAAGTTTGACGAAATTTCACCAAATTTGACGATATTTCACGAAATTTCACGAGATTTCACAAAAAATTAGGTTTTGCAATTGTTATTTTGGTGAAGTTTGACGATAATTCACCAAATTTCACCAAATTTGACAAAAAATTACTTTTGCAATTATTTTGGTGAAGTTTGACGAAATTTCCCCAAATTGACGATATTTCCCCAAATTTGACAATATTTCACAAATTGACGAACTTTCACCCAAATTTGACGATATTTCACGAAATTTCACAAAAAAATTAGTTTTGCAATTGTTATTTTGGTGAAGTTTGACGAAATTTCACCAAATTTCACAAAAAATTACTTTTGCAATTGTTATTTTGGTGAAGTTTGACGAAATTTCATCAAATTTGACGATATTTCACGAAATTTCACAAAAAATTACTTTTGCAATTGTTATTTTGGTGAAGTTTGACGAAATTTCACCAAATTTCCCCAACTTTCACAATATTTCACGAAATTTCACAAATATTTCTTTTGCAATTGTCATTTTGGTGATGTTTGACGAAATTTCACCCAATTGTTATTTTGGTGAAATTTAATGTTGGGGCCCGGCCCTAGTGATTGGGGGGAGCCTGAAGCCGCGGCCAAATAATTTGTCGTAATTATATCAATATTAAAATTTATTCTTTCCCTCCCCCTCATTTTATACAAATAATCATCGCAATTATTAAGAATTGGTGAGATTTGAATACTTTTGGAAAAGCTGTCGTTTTTAAGAAACTACTGTAAGTGTCCTTTTAATTATTTTAAGAAAAGAACGTTCGACCCGTTGTTATTTGTTTTATTCAATAGTGAATTTTTAATACAATGTTGTTTTTTGTCAAATTTAGTCTAGGAAGCTTATGTCGTACCGTAAAATGTGTGGGGTAAATAGTTTTTTGCCAGTTTTCCGGGGTTTCCCTTAGAGGCTTAGGGTACGTTCATAACAAAACTTTTTCCAGTCGCAAGCGACCGGTGTAGCTTAGTGGTATTGCAGACGGTATTAGATCTTTTAGAATTAAAAGATTTGATCTTTCAATTATTTTTACATTACACCTCATCTCGGTAATATTCAAAAGATTGAATCGGCTTTCTCAATTTTATACAACTTAAAACTGATGTAAGTAGTTTTCACGTCTCGCATTCGGTAAACACGGGTTCGATTCCCGGGCTGACTATCCTGGTGGTAATGCAATTTGCCATACAAAATTCTGGATTTTACACAACGAAATGGTAAATTAAACTAATTAAAAAACGTTCAATTTACCCATCTTTTTCTTCCACGTATCAGCAAGTAAATCCTGAGCTGGTTAGCAATTTATCTTTTGCCTAAAAACTTCGCATTATGAAAATTCAACTTTGGGGAAATGGCACACAAAGGCTTTAAGGAGTGTGTATGTCATCATTGATATATTTAATAAAATGGAACTAATTCGTGCTACAATAATTAACGCTTTCTTCGCAAATACATTTTGTACAAGAAAACCAGAAAAGCACATGATTTACAAGGACGTGAAACCAGAAACGTTCTGCAACAGGGTTCGGAAAATTATAATCAGTAATTCCTACTCATCAATTTTGTCACAATGAAGATGAATGAGTGGTATGACAACATTAACAAGTGCGCAGGAATTCGGTCGCGATCAGTCTCCCATTGCCACTAGAATTAAAATCCAGCAGTTCGATTCATTCATTCAAATTACATCAAGTGTGAGGCTGCGAGATTGAGCCCCGTAGAAAGGAGGTTATGAATTGGACTAATGTTCTCGAACACAAGTAAAGTTGATGTGATAAATCGCAGTAAGAGCGTGCACACTCCATGATCTCCTATTAACAAATTGAATGACCAAAAACTGATGCGGATCAATAAAAATGACACGTTTCGAATTTATCAGAAAATTGTGCCCACGGACAAATTATCAGAATAATTTACGTGTCGTAACTAAAAGATTCGACATGGATAGAAATACAAGAAAGCCATTATTTCATTTATTTCTGCATCACATTTGAACAATTTTTCCCCAGTGAATGAAATGAAAACGCTCATTTATTTTGATATGAATATGTGCTGTACGATCAACTTCACACTTTCAGTTAGATCAATTTTTTCCTGTCTTCATATTTAAATAAACTGTCATATACGATTTTGAGTTATTTTGGCCCGTAACCAAATACGTGCAGCCGAATATGTGTATCCTAGGACTCTGTAAGAATTGTTTCTATTCCGTAATTAAAGGGGACCCACGTGAAATAAAAAAGATTGAAATCAGATGCTGGTGCACCTGCCGCATTTAAACAAGAAATCCAATTTTGGTGATCCTGCTCTAGTTTTGCATTGCCAATAGTAGCCTCATGTTCATGGGGCACCTTTACTTAAATCATGGTTTCATGTGGTATCACAATTAAGGTGTAACCTTTCATTATTTTGCAAATTTTTAACTTTCCGGCCTGAGATAATGCCCTTACTGTTAATTTTACTCCGTATAAAAATCATTTAATGAAAAAAATCGGGTTGCATTATGAAACGTAAAAAACAGGGCTACCTATAACAAAAATCATACTTTGATGTTCACTTGCCTGATTACGGTAACTGCCTGATTCTACTCAATAATTCGCAGATTGTCGCTTTATTTGACCAATCCAACTAGTCGTTTTTCTTGGTCTTTGGAGACTTTGAACTCGATGTACTTTCCTGTGAATTCGTCGGCTCTTCGCTTGGGGGGGCGGCGATGCTGGCCTGCTTGGAGTTTGCAGCAAGTGCCATTTCTCCGGAAATACCAAATTCGTTGACTCTTTTCGGGTCCACGCGATAAATGTACCGTTGGTAAAGATAAATGAAGAAAACTATGTCTGCGGGGAAAATTATAAACGCTCATCATGTGCACTCAAAACAAACAAAACAATTATCTTTTCAAGAGTAAAAAAATCGTTAACTAACCATCTCTGAAACAGCCTATACGATACATAGTTGGCATTTTGATGACAAATGCAAAGATGTCATCAATGAATGTGTTCAACGCCTTGTACGTCATCATTCGCCATGGAAGATGTGCGACCGATTTTAGTTTGTAGTTAATAAATAACTGAGGTGTCATCATGATGAACCCTATAAAATAAGGACCAATAGGTTTTTATTCCAGAATCGGAGAATGTTCGATTAATAATCAAGCTTCTTACAGGGTTCTCTCATTCTCCCAGAAATTTCATTTTTAACTTCCCTGACTTTTCCAGGATTTACAAAAAAATTTCCTCGACCAATAACAATGTGAAAAACTGACATAGTTTGCAAGTCGACACTGGAAAATATTTTTCCAAATTTACTAAAGACAATTTTGAAAATTAACTGATAAATTTTTTTATATGTTTGCAAATGTTTAAAAGTTGTGCTCGGAAAACGTGGGAAATTTTGCAATTTTGTCCTCGGAAGGCGTGGAAAAACTGCAAATTTGTTCTAGGAAAATGTGGAAAATTTTACAAATTCATACTCGGAAAACCTAGAGAATTTTGAAAATTTGTACACGGGAAACCGTGGAAAATTTTGCAAATTTCTACTTGGAAAATGCACCCCGGGCTAGGCATGTAAGTTTTAATTTTGGATCGCCATGACAGAGTTAAATATTCCTGACTTTTTTCAAAATAAACCATTCTTCCCTGACTTTTCCAGGTCTGGGGGAACCCTGTCTTAAAGCTTTTGGAGTTCTTTAAAATATCAGTAAAATTTATCTCTTTTGACACCCTGGTTAAAATGGATAACAGTATTTCAGCTAAATCTTAGACAATCGTAAAACAAACTTGCCCTAGACATCTAAAGTGTCTAGAAAAACTTACCGAATGTAAGCAAAAAGCCATACAGCATGGAAAGTATCCAAGAATACCACCCTTTATGCTCCAGATAAAGGAGTGAGTACACCGAGTAAGTGAGAAGAAGCGGATAGAGCGCCCAAGACAGATACCTGAAGGCCATCTAAAGAGTACAAAAGCCTAATTCTGATCAATCTACCTCACCAAATGAGCTCACGATTGCACAAAGAAAGACTCCTCACCTTGTCGTACTGCTTAGTTGCGGACTCGGCATATGAGCCTTTGTCTGATATCTGCACCCGCGGAATGATTCCAAACAGTTTGTTGTCATGCGATACCTAATGGGAGGCTATATTCATTTAGCTCGCACTTCTTAATCAATTAATTAGTACAAGGCAATCTTGACTCAATACCTGAATGTTGACCACTTTATGAATCTTCCATATCTCGATGGCCAGACCCACGAACACGCTGATGCGCACAACGGTATTTGTCTCGTTGTCCATAACGTAGAGCAAAATTATCAACGACTGGAAGACATTGAAGAACACCGAACGGACAGAAAGTCCCTCCAGTGAAGTGCGATTATTCCAGAACTGAATATCTGCAAAGTTCAACATGAATTAATGAAACTTACAATTTATGAAAATGGCATTACAGGAGATGTGTAAGATAAGTGTTTGTAAATTATGTTCCCACATTGGAAAAAGCGGTCAATGGTCAAATAATAACAAGGTTAAGAAAGGCAATAGTTTTAATATTTGAAAAAATCTTTGCATTTTTAATAGTTTATTTCCTATACTGTATGCAACTTCTGCATGTGCAGTGTTTATTAACTTCAATGCTTTATAAACGTTTTCCCTTGTTCATGCAAGTGATGCATTCCAAAAACAGGGTGTTAAGCGAATTTTTGCGTTAAATGGGGGATGATTTTTTCCAATTATTTTGAAACTTTTTATTGCAGAATACTGTTCTTTACTCAATTTAATCCTCATCGCTGCCTGCTGTATTCACCCAAAAGTCTAAGGCATCTGGGGACATCTGTAGGTTGTACTCATATCATTAAACATGTTTTGAAATATAAGATACGTAAAACACACTGTAGTGTGTTATAAATAACGACAGTATAAATTATGACCTAAGAAATCTATTTTTCCAGTAAAATCATGAGTGATGTCATCTCGCGAACGTATTATTTTGATTGATATTTACCATTCTTGAAGGCCAAGAATTCAAAGATGCTATGCAGGAGGGATACTGCAATGGTCAAGCCAAGAAGATATGGATTTGTTTCCAGAAATGCCTCTTTAAGAGTGTCTTGATCCTCATCAGATTCGTCCATTCCTTCTCCAAGCATCGACGAAGTCCATTTGGATCGCATACCCTGCGCTGTATACAGTTGCCACCGGAATAATGATAGTGGCTGGTATGTTAAGGTAAGATTCAGCACCCTAATATAGAAGGTAAACAGTGTAAAAAATGTGCGGTTAACTATATTAATGAACACCAGATCCCAACTAAGATGTCACTAACTTGGTGGTCTGATTCACCGGCTGATAGTCCCGTAGCAGGTTCCAGTAATCATTCATGTATACAATAGGATAGTAATTGTCTGATAAATCCTCAAATTCGATATCTTAAAAATAAACAATTTTGTTCTATTACAATGTGCCCGTAGATTCATTGACTACCTGTAACGTGCAGCAAATACAAACAAGCATATTTTTTGACCATAAGTAATTTCATCGACTTAAATTTCCACAAAAAAAAATGTCTCAATTTATCATGCAATGCTGTCTCCTCGTAGGTTTTCCTTCTTCAAATTATAAACAGTCAAAGCTTGGTTAAACCTACATTCGTCCAAAGGTGGTGGAACTGCGCCTTTGATCCAAGCAGTGTGGTCATCAATGACATTAATCGTTAAATTGGGATGCCAATGAGAAATTACTTCTTCTATTTTAGCTTCGGCTTTCTACGCACGGGTAAGGCAATCGTAACAGTTAAGCAAAGAAAGTTGCATTAATTAAACGATAATTTCAACTTACCTTGACATTTTCAGGAGATTCCTCAGTTTGCCCGGTTAATAAATTATGCGTCTTTAGATATTTCTTCTTTTTGTAGCGGTTCAATACTACGTAATAAAAATCAAAAAACATGTACCATCACTTGGTCCTGCTAATAAAAAAAGGATGTGAAATGAGTCTATAATTAAATGCCATACATTTATATTTATGAACTGTAAACTTCTTCGAATACTTTCCCTTATCGTTTGGATTGGGAGATTTACCACTCTTGACGAGGTATACGTGGATGTATAAAGACCCATTGTTTTGAACATACTGGAGAAAAAAAATCACAGTTAACACACGCTTTAAATGGTACGGACAACGTATAAAAAAAACAATAATTTAGTTTATTGACAGACATTTTAACAAACAAAAATTTTGGAAAAACTTTTTTTGTCATGATCTAGAGAACGGAAATGCATTATGATAAAACATTACCTTAAATGCTTATTTCACTCATGAAAGACTTATAAATTATATTAATATTTAAACTGGTTTTCTATCTCTACAATGTCACATCTCATAAGTACAGCGGATACTGATAAGCTCTAAAAACAAAGAACAAACTTACTTCTGATGCAGGTATTTGCAATTCACTGGTAAATGTGCCATCACCATTTGGGCCGCCATACCAATCTCCATATACGAGACCATCTTGATGCCAAATCATGGCATTTGGATCTTCAAAATCAATAACTTTCTCACTTTCAGAAATGAAAACGAGCAAATCCTAAAATGGAAATTTACTCGGTCATTCTCTCATATTTCTAGGACAACCACAGTCAAACGCAATCCCCACTTACAAATATAGTGCCATTGCCGAAGAGATTTGAAGATGGAACCTTCGCCACTTCATTAGTGGCCGGCTGAGTCTGCGATTTCCCCCGGAACATGCTGGAAATGAAATAGACTATTGCAGCATTCACTGCTAGGCCTCGGATCATCTGAAACCATGAGAATGGTTGTGGCTGTGGAGCCTGTTCATTTGCTTGAACCTACAATGAAAAAAAATGGGGAAAGTGTGAGAATTTGGGTAGCAGGAAATTATGAATATATTGGTTGTGGACTTTTAACGTTGGCCTATTTCTGCACCCGAAGGCTATTCAGAAACACCAGGGGATGTGCCAGCGTCATCTACCTGGAAATTTTGAATTTTCACTACGAGAAGACTTTCACCCACAAGAGGGATCTTTAAAAGAGCAGAGATCAAACGAGATCTACATGGGACATCGGTGAAAAGGTAGGCACCCACCACATTTACAGGATGGACTGGAAAATATGTTCATGACGTTAAGGGCAACAAGGTAGAGAACCAACGTATATGCAGAGAACATGCATTTGCTCGATTCTACTTAGCTGATATTGAGAATAGAATGAAATGCCGAGGCTTGTGTGTGCCCTAATATAAAAATCTGACGCGCCTATGCCGTGCGTGCGGTAGTGGATGCTATTGTGTGCAGACCTTTAAACTCACCTTCGAAAAGCTGCCACATTGAGAATGTTGCACATCCTCAAAATTCTCACCGACCTCGACCAGGGAGCAAACCTCACAACTTAGGGTCTAGAGGCATGGGCATAACCCCTCAACCATCAGCGCCGGCTAAATTATGAATATTTGCTGTCAGGCTATGATGCTGGCGTACCCGGAATTGTTTCCACCAGGGGTCGGATGCCAGGCATATCTGGGCCTATCGGAAGGGAGACAGGGGTTGTCTCCTTGAGGATGCCTGAGAAGGAAGTCGTCTCGGTCCTGTCCCCCTTTTTCGGCGAAGTTTTGATACGAGGTTGTTGCAGGTTGCACAACCTCCCTCTACGTGTGATAGAAGCTGTGTCTAGCAGCTGCTAGTTTTGAATTGTTTAGTTGAGTTTACCTCTAGGAG
Source organism: Ommatoiulus sabulosus (assembly GCA_034697705.1). Taxonomy (NCBI): domain Eukaryota; kingdom Metazoa; phylum Arthropoda; class Diplopoda; order Julida; family Julidae; genus Ommatoiulus; species Ommatoiulus sabulosus. Next base: position 7,555 of record JAQGAO010002003.1, on the reverse strand, counting down.
GCCTTTTGTGTACCATGTTGGTATTTTCATATTAAACACCGTTGTGTTCTTCCTCAAGACCTTCGAGCCTCCTCGAACTTACTCTCACAGTGCATAAATGAATTTTTGTAGATTTTTTATTTATCTAGGTTAACTAGTCTAATCTTTTCATCATGTAGTGAGTCCTACTTATATTATGCATGCATGGCCAATAAATATAGAATTTTTGTAACATGTAGGCCTAAACAATGCTACAGCTGTGCATTTTGAATTTATGTAAACAGAGTTCTTCAAGTAGAAAGTGATCTTTCTGTGCTGAAGCTTTCCTGAGTTGGTACACATCTGAAGTAGCAAGGTGCTTAAAATTCCCCCTTTTTTAGATAAATTTGAACATGCTAATTAACCTAAAATTACTGAAGCTCATGATTAAAGGTGTTTAGCCATTGAGATTTCATTGCTTGAAATATTAACGGTATACGTATTTATTCAGAGATTAAGCCAAACACTCAACTGACCTAAATAAGGGACAATAAAAATGTGTGGCAACAGATCAATTAAAGTAATGTTTTTCAACGTAGACATCATCACTTTCCATTCAATATTTTATCCTTTTCTTAGGATGGCTATGAATTAATTTTTTTAAGAATGCCTTGCCATGGCCTCAAACTTTCCGTTGTCTCGCAATCACAAAAGTGGTTGCTATCACCAACAATTGCAACATTCTGCGTAAACTGCGTGACACTATAAGTGGCATTATATCAACAAGCCCAACATGGTGACGATTGAATAGCATTTGTGAAATTGACCAGGAGCAAGAGGTATACACAAAAAACCTTATCAAGAGCAAGTAAACAACAAATAAGATCAACAACATGAGAAATTTGGGCTTATCTCTCAAATTTTGGATTGCCTGAAAATTTATTTCCATCCTTAAACAAACAATATGGATCCTATTGTACACAGAACCTTAAAACTATAGACTAGCCAAGTAAACACTCGCTAATGACTTAAAGGGAGGCCTCCGGCCTCGGAATCAAGAAAACGAATTAATCAATTTAGGTTTGTTCGTTTTTAATTTTTAACGTTGGCCTATTTCAGCACACAAGGGCCAATTAAACTCCAACGACAGGGGATGTGCCAGAATCGCCTACCTGGGAATTTTGCCTACGAAAGGGGGATTTTTAATAAACAGAGATCAAACCGGGCCTCAGTTTAAACTCTCATCGGCGCTGGCCCATTAATTTAGGGATTTAGGACAAACAACAAAACTTAAGGACACAGTCGCACAGGGAACAGGATACAGGAATTGTGTCCAAACTATGATTAAAATATAACAAAGGAAGTAGTTAGTATCTCGACTTTAGATTTTAGACTTAGAACTCTACATTTTAGTATAATTTTCCAAACAATGTTAGGATATGCGCTATTCTGATAAAAGACAAAGTGGCAAGAATGACGATGGAAATTCAAGCCATTCAGAATAGGTGATCTGAATTTCACAATATAATAAATAAAACATGCAAAGCAACATTGCTTAGCGAAATACAGGATCATGGCTTGGTCTATAGCCATCCGTAGCTTCCAGGTTTGTCACTGGACATTACCAAAGGGAAAACAGTGTAACTGCCATGCTCCATTCTCTGGAATAGGACTCGCTGCGCGCAAGGCGGGAAGGTTTAAGTATGGGGCTTTTTGAGAGATTTACCTTGCCTAGCCACAAAACCTCGTGGAAGAAATTTTGGAATGCAACTGTCGTGACAGTAGAAGTTATCATCCTAACCCACAGAAGGAGCATCATGCTCAATTCAATTCTTTACCCTGCAGTCAATACATAGTACCATTTTGGCAGGGGGGATCATTATACAAATTGAGTCAGACTAAGCAGTCTGGTCATGATGGACCCCAAAATCACAATGGAGTTAATTAACAATGGGATGGGAAGACGGTCATGAAAAACCACAATCGAGGATAGTCAACCCGGGAATCGAACCTGGGCCTACCAAATGAAAGACGAGGATGCTAAGCTCTAAGCCACCATGCTCGGATACTTTCTATTGGTCGTTCTTTCCACGTTCAATTAAGAATTTGAACGGATTACCTGGTTATTATGGCTATAAACTTACGGAAATCCAATTTAATCAAAGCTTTTGGGATCTGATCTATTGTTATTCGGGCTTCTTGTCCAATTTTCCTTGATGCAATACCTGCCCTCCCCCCACCTCATTGCACTGTATGCAGGTGCTTATAGCTAGGTATCGAATGGAACTGAACAACCTTATAAGCTTTTTCTTGGCAGCACACACTCTTAAATTGCAATTTGGTATTTGAAGCCATTTCATATAGCACGAAATGGACAAGCAAAGGAGTTTTCATGGCGGCCTAGCTCTACCATAATTTACCCTCAGAATCTTGCAAGCCAGACCACGACGATTTCATCTCTCATGTCGGAATCCAGCCAGGCAAAATCAATGCTAAATCAGTAATTTATGGAAAAATAAGAATACCTAAATATTCCAACAAAAAAATAATAACAGCATATACATGCAGGGATTCGTCATACATGCAATAACCACGCCTACTCTCCGTCCAAATCCAGGCCAAAAAAAAAGCCTGACCTACATGATATCAATCCAGATCAAGAGCCAATTTTAGGGGATTTTTTCCTACCATTATCCGCTATTTGGGGGATTCGTGGATGCCCAAAACTCGTTAGAAAAACAATGCTAGATCCATTGAAATTAGCCTAAGTGTGTCCCATTGCGACACAACATGTGAGTCGACCTGCGCATGCATGACCACCGTTAAGGCTCGCATTGCGGGTCCAAAAAATCAAGCTCAAAACCCAAGAAATTAACAGATGAGGTGAAAACCCCGGGGGAAACATCTTACTTCATTATTTCTGTTCGCTTCGTTCGTTCCCGGTCCGTTGTTGGATGTATTTGCGAGAGCAGTATCACTCGTAGCAGCCGCCATGATGAGTCGTAAAGAGAAGGAGGATCACTGAACGGAGCGCCGTTGTTGCTTCATTGCGTCATTGGTGTTTCAAGATTTAAAACGGCGCGAAATTTGAACGCTGGAAAGTTTGAATTTAGGGGTGCTCAGACAGATGTTTTACGAAATTATGTCCCTTGATTTTTTTTTGATTACTTCGCTCTTCATTTTGAAAAATGCGGTTTAGTGGAAGCTGATGAAGGTCCTACCATTTAAAAACCAATGCGAACAAAGGCCCTAATTAATCCTTGGATTTATTCAGTTACGTCAACTGAATTTCCAGTTTCTGAAACAAAGTTTTCGAAACTTTCCTTGGCGTGTACTCGCCTTAATGCTTAATGGATTTACGATAAAATAAATCAGTTTAATTTCATTGAAAAAAAAAAAAAAAAAAAAAAAAGGATCTGGAGCATCGATGTGCTACCAGGTAATTTTTTCAAGGTAGAAAGCTGCTGGGAACTGCATAGGGAATGATGATGGCATTCAATGTAATTTTAATAAATGACGTCATTATCAGAATATTAATGAATGGTGCCTCCATCAGAATTTTAATGAATGATGCCTAAATCAGAATTTTAATGCATCGCGACATTTATCAGAATTTTAATGCATCGCGTCATTTATCAGAATTTAACCGAGGGCGTGATAAACAAAATTGTAATGAAATGACGTCAGAATTTTAAGGAATTTTGTCCTCGGAAAACGTAGAAATTTTCTCAAAATTGTATTCCGAAAACGTGGAAAATTTTTATAATATTTGTACTTGGAAACTTTGGCCAATTTTTACTCGGAAAATGGGCCCTGAGCTAACCATTTAGAAGCATTAGTTTTGGATCGCAACAGCATTACTACTTTGAATTTCCCTGACTTTTTTGCTTTCCTGCCATTCTTCCCCGACTTTTCCAGACATTTTCAAGTCCTCTGACTTTTCCAGGTTATCCAGTAGTATATTAAAGTATTTGCTCGAAAGGAAATGTGATTACCTCGAAAATTGCGTCCATTACCATACTCATTTTCTGGTACACTTCCGTTTCAGTTTTAGTCTTCAGGAAATCGGCGACGACTTGTAAGCGTTCCATGTGTCTGATAAAACTGGATTTTTTAACTGAAATTGGAACGTCAAGGATTGTGAAGATTGGAATTTACAGATGAAATCATGGTAATTTTTTGTTTTAAAACTAGTCATTTTTTGTGAAAATTTCTTAGTTGAGTTTCAAGTTTTACGTTTCAGACGAGTGTTTTAATTTGCCACAAGTCGTTGCCAGAACATGAGCAATATCAGGATTCCCACATAAATTTCATATTCTTATAGACAATAAAAAAAGGATACTGGATTGATTTCGTAAATTGCCTTTCCTCCTTTTTCTCGTCAATGTAGCTACGTCAACTAGCTACATTGACGAGAAAAAGGAGCTAGTCAACTAGTCAACTATCTACATTGACGAGAAAAAGGAGCTAGTCAACTAGTCAACTAGCTACATTGACGAGAAAAAGGATATTGGATTGATTTCGTAAATTACCTTTCCTCCTTTTTCTCGTCAATGTAGCTAGTCAACTAGCTACATTGACGAGAAAAAGGAGCTAGTCAACTAGTCAACTAGCTACATTGACGAGAAAAAGGAGCTAGTCAACTAATCAACTAGCTTCATTTGCGAGAAAAAGGATTAAAGGTAATTTACGAAATCAATCCAGTATCCTTTTTTTTATTGTACCTCTTTATTTTCTGTTACGTTTTCCATCAGTAGGCCTAGTAGAAATAATGCAGAAAGTTAAAATGATAAAAACTAAAATTAGACGTAGCGACACCATTTTCAAGACAAGATGTGAAGACGTTAAGAAGATAATAAAATAAAATCAATGAATTTCTCATCAAACTGTTATGTCAAAGGTTAATTCCGTAGGACGTAGGTAAAAACAGTCTGCTATGAACTTTCTGATCAAGCAGCACGATTGTAGTTAAGCAATGACCGAGCAAGGTGGCTAAAATGTTAACTTTCTCGCCTCGCATTCGGTAGACCCAGGTTCGCTTCCCAGGTCGTCTATCCTCGATTGTGGTTTTTCATGGTTTCCCACAATCTATTTAAGCGAATGCTGGGATAGTTCCTAAATTAAATCGGCCATGACCGTCTTTCTTTCCTAATTGAATTGAAACTTACTTTGTTGGTGTTGGAAGAGGGAATTTGACGCAACCATCACTCCGCATGATCACTCCGATTTTCGTATATAATTTGTAAAATTTTTTTTGAAAGTTTTCAAGAATTTTGGTCAATTTGGCAACATTGTCGACATTTGTGACAATTTTTCTACAATTTTGTGAACTTTTCGACAATGCTGCGAATTTTTTTGGGTGATAATATTGCACATTTTTGACAGTTTTGAAGAATTTTTGTCAATTTGGCCACATTTTCGACATTTGTGACAATTCGGCCGAATTTTCGACAATTTTGCGAATTTTTAGACAATATCGCGAATTTTTTTGTGTGATATTGCACATTTTTGACAGTTTTAAAGAATTTTGGTCAATTTGGCAAAATTTTCGGCAGTTGTCAAATCGTGAGCAATTTCGGTAATTAAAAAAATATATACACAAAATTGTTAAATATTAGACAATTTTTGACAATTAAGAGAGAAAATTGTTGACATTTTTTTTTCAATTTTTGTACAAAATTTACATAAAATATTTGTAAAATTTGGATTCGGAAAATGGAGCAAGTATTTAAAATTTTTACTCCAAAAAAGTTGAGAATCTTGAAAACTTGTCCTCTGAAAATGTTGCAAATCTGTATTCTAAAACAGTTGGAACATTTTGAAAAGTTGAGCTGAAAAACTCGTAAATTTAAATTACGAAAAGCTTGAAAATTTCAACTCGAAAACTGTTAAAAATGTTGCAAATTTGTACAGGAAACTTTGCAAATGGGCCTATAGTTAACTACGCGGAAACCTTGATTTTGGATCGTGACAACATTAGTACGTTGATTTTCTCAAAAATAATTCTCTCCATCTTTAAGTAATGTTGTCACAAGTCTCAAGTCTTGCTGATTTTTCCTGTTTTTTTAAAATCAGTCATTTTTCCCTGACTTTTCCAAGTTTTCCAGGTCTGGGGGAACTCTGAAGGAACTCTTGAAGCAAAACGACAATTACAATTGCATGGCCAGTTAATGCCAAATAAAATAGCAAATTTGGCCATGTTTTAACATCTTGTATTTAGTTCGCAAACAGAGTTTACTGAAGAGTAGCAAATTATATTCTAGACCAACATAAATTGTCAAGGATAAAAGTAGCAATGATATTTCTTTCAATTTCCCCCGGATTACTTTTATAATGAAATTTGTCATCAACTCCTTGATTTTCTGCCATATTCTCATCAGGAACAGAAACGAGTCTTACAATTAAGAAGATAAAAACTAAAATCGCGGGCGTAGCGACTCCCGTTGGAAATTTTACAAATTTCTCCACGGAAACTGTTAAAAATCTAACAAATATGTACTCAAAAACAGTAAAAAAAGTTGAAGATTTGTATTTGGGAAAAGGTAGAAAACGTTTTGGACGTCCAAAACTTTAAAAAAATTGTAATCGGAAAATTTTGAAAGTTTTGCAAATTTGTACAGTACACGTAAAACGTACATTTTGTACGCTGAAAATATCGAGAATTTTGCCAATTTGTCCTCAGAATCTGTTGGAAATTTTACAAATTTTTCCTCGGAAACTGTTGAAAATCTTACAAATATGTACTCGAAAATAGTGAAAAATGTTGAAGATTTGTACTTGGGGGAAAAAGGTGGAAAAAATTGCAAATTTGACCTCGGGAAAACTTGAAAATTTTTGCAAATTTGTATTGAATGGCCTCGAGCAGTTCAATCGACTTCCAGCATGGTGGATTAAACGTGCACAATTTTTCAAATTTGTACTCGGAAAGTGGAAGAGTTTGCAAATTTGTTGACAGAAAACGTGGAAAATTGGGCCAATTTGGACTAGGAAAACATGGAAAATTTTGCAAATTTGTATTCCGACACTTATCCAAATTATCTTAAAATATAGACATCATCAGCCTTCAGGGTACCTCCAGAAATTTCATTTTTAACTTCCCTGACTTTTCCAGGTTTTAAAAAAACTTTCTCTGACGAATCACAATATGAAAAATTGACATATTCGGAAAATGTTGAATATTTGTGCTCAGAAAAAGTGGGAAATTTGCAAATTTTTCTTAGGAAAATTTGGACAATTTGTACTCGGAAAACCTAGAGAATTTAGAAAATTTGTACACGGAAAACTTAGACAATTTTATAAATTCGAACACGTAAGTCTTGAACAATTTTGAAAATTTGTACACAGAAAACATGAATTCTGATCAATTTTTGTGCAACTTTCTGCAAGGTACTGAGATTCTTTTGTTTTTGAAGGGACCAATTTTACAACATACAAATGGAAGTGGTTCAATGCCTCCTCTCTTGCCTTGACCACTTAAGGCGGGTATCCACTTAAGCAACTTTGTTTCCAAACAATGTTTCGCAAACAAGATTTCATGAAATATTGTTTCGTGCAATCTGTTGCACGAAACAAATCTCAGAAACATTGTGTATCCACT
>JAQGAO010002002.1:0-21470 GCA_034697705.1 Ommatoiulus sabulosus | reverse complement strand
AAAGCTACGTACCCAAAGAACTCCATTAGACTCATTTTCACGTTATTTTTATACTTATTTTAACGAACGGCAGTTCAAATTAACTATTTATAAAAACGCAACTTTTAAAATGAATGTTGGACTAATTTTTCGATTCATCGGCATCGTTTTTTTTTTAAATTACGGCACCAATTTTTTTTAAAAAATTTATAATCAATATATTCGAAATTGATTCACGAAAGAATCAGGGTGCGAGCGCCACCTCCCGGCATTTACCGCGTTGCGGAGGTGCCACCTAATGGCTCGGCGCCGATGGAATACGTGGGGGAACATTCGACGCTCGAATTTTTTCTGGCGTTGATTTTTTGATTGAAATTTCTCGATAAGGATCAATTAAATGAGAATTACGTCATTTGGGGCGCAGAAATGTGGCTTCAGGCGGCCGCCAGTCAATACGCGTCGGCAAATAACGCGGATTTCGGCGATTTAGACGGCGCCCAAGACGCTGAGGATTCCATAGATCCTAGAGTACAGGTCAGTGGTCCACTCACCCCTCCAAATGCTCACTAATTTTTATAAAATAGCCGCTGGCTAATTAACTGCCCAGACGCCCAGCGATAGTGGTACGGCCAAAGGCCAAAATGATGTCACTGAGCATTAATTACACCGCGAAACAACGTTGCGTGCAGTCAATCAATGAATGGCCGATCGAATGTCGTACACGCCCATATGAGTCGATATATCACGTCTAAATTATCCTAAAATTAAATCTAAGTTAAAAGATGTTTCGTTATATGTTTACAGTTATAATTTCAAAGATCAGTATTGACTTGACGGAGAGCGGCAACCCTGTAGCAACAAATTCGTGCGATTTTTGCAGTTTATGTACTTGTAAGGGGTACTCAGACAGAAGCTTTACGAAAGGTACTTTTGCCAGTCGGGAATTCGAAGTCACGGGTGCGCGAGGAATGAATTCATTGGTTGAAAACAACGATTAAACCTCCGGTGAATTTATTAAACCGATCGATTTTCTACACTGGTCAAAAGTGTCAGTCGTAAAGCGGCTGTCTGAGTACCCCTATATATATACTGTACTCTCATTTACCTATACATGTAATGTAAGGGCAGAGAGTGACCATACCCCTAACTGAGAAAAATTCTATTTAATTACTAATTAAATTGGACACTAGCTGGTATCTTAATTTTTTCATGTCGCAATATACAGGTAGTGTGTATATTACATGTACTGGACAATGTTTTTAAATTTTCAAAAAATTCAGAAAAACTCGGTATAAAGAAGTCTTTCAAAAAATAAAAATACGTACAAAATATTCCTTTCAATTAAAAAAAATTCACTTTCGTCGCCCTGATATATTAAAAATTATAAATCGTATAATTTAGTAACACGTCGAATCGATTAATCGTGAGCGAAATTTTTAAAAAAAAATGTTCAGGTTATCGCGGGTTCTCCAAATTTTAACAAAATTAAATCCTACGTTTCCATAGGATTCGACATCTTCGAATATCGATCGTAATAAATCGCGAGTAGCAAGTGACGAATCATGAAAATTCGAAGAATTTCGTCGAAGGGGGGACATTAGTGAATTTTTTTTAAAAAGTAAAATTTGAATTTTTTTTATCGAATTTGCGCAGTATTTAAAAGTTTGTTTGTTACGCCGCTTAACAGGAGGAACTGGAGAGATTGAACAATGCCACCGATGAGATTAATAAGCTGGAAGTGGAGCTGGACGTAAGTTAATCCTCAAATCGAAACGTTTGAAAATACTTTGGAAATGTGTTTTTCGTCAAATTGTCAGATAGAAAAATAACAAATGAGGAAATTGGGTTATCTGTAAGGTTGTTCGTTGACAGGCTGTTTTAAATCTCATTATCAGTTGATGAGCGGCGAATGGTAGTGCCAATAATTTCAGATGTTTTAGCTCAATTCGATTAATGGACCGAGGTTGTGACCAGTGTCAAAATGCTCGACACCCTCTGGAAACCCTGGCCGACGATACACAAAAACGAATTTTAAATTAAAAACGAAGCAATTTTTGTAACAGCATTCTTCGGTGACCTTTGTATCTAAGGAATCATGTTTTTTGCTGGGAAGTGGAAAATGTGCCGCTAATTTCTCAAAATGCAAAAAAATTAAGATAGGAATTTTGAAAGAACTGCAAAAATTTAAAGCAAAGTATAAAAATCTGCGTATACATACACTTGTAGTTGTCAAAATTGAACGAAGAGACGCGTCGGGGATAAACAATTAGTAGTGGCATTTCTTGAAATTCAAGTCATAGAAATTGCTTTAAAAAAATGCGGTACTTTTTAACGAATTTTCTGTTTTAGGATGCGAGAGCCGCATTTCGTCAATTGCTCAGCGACTCGTCGCAGAGGATCAACGCGGTCGCCAAAAAGATTGGCAGCTCGGTGGAAAAAGCCAGGCCGTATTACGACGCCAGGATGAAAGCCAAAGATGTACGAATTTCAGACATTCTCTAATACAAATCCCATTTTTCCGCAAACATTTTTTTTTTAAATTTTGTACAGAAATCCACATAAACGTCATCTATTATTTTAAAAAATGTCCATTTTGGGAGCTGCGTTTTTGGTAGCAAGTGTATGCCTCGTTGAAAAAAAAACGATTTAAGCCTCGGGCATTTGTTCGAGACACTCAACGTCCACTTCTTTTACTATCTTTCACATGTCTCGACTGACCAATCCATCAGTAGACCGAACGTTCGGACATGAGTCTGATCTGAAACGTTTTGGCACCCAATTTTAAAAAACAGCCACTGAGCCACTATCTCCTCGGACTCTTATCTTTGCGCACCAATTTTAAGCCAGCGCAATTTTTGGAAACGTATCTTTTAACGTTGAAATGGATTCGGGAATGATGGAAGAATTTTTCCATCACATTTCGTTAAAATCCACGCAGCCTTTTTTTTAAAAAAATGATTGTGGAAACTTAACGAACACCCCCTCATACATATATAATCTACAGTTTATCCTTTCTTACTATAACATCCCCTTAATTTACGAAGCCTTAACGATCGTTATCTCTAAACAGGCCCACACGGAAACGCAAAAGGCCGCGCTCCGCTTCGAACGAGCAAACAGCGCGCACGCCGCTGCCAAGGAGATGGTTTTCTTGGCCGAAGAGGGTCTTCAGAAGGAGGGCCGGACATTCGACCCGGCGTGGCAAGAAATGCTGAACCACGCCACGATAAGGGTAAGCAGGATTACAAAACTGAAGTAACTTCGAGATAGTAGGAATGGAGCAAGATTGTGGGCGACAGAGAGAGAGAAAATATGGTATAGGAACTGCCTCGGCATTTGCCAGGAAAGATCTTCAGAACAGCGAAAGACAGCGGCTAACGTGGCGGCTCGTTTTTTTTAAGTTTTGCCAATTCGTTTCAGGTGAACGAAGCGGAGCGCGAGCGTAATCTAAGCGAGCTAGAGCACAGAAAAACGTCCACGGCTTACAACCAGGTGGATGCGGTGGTCAAAGAGTACACTAAAGACCTGAAGAAGCACATCGCCAAATCCAGGTAAACACGCGGACACATTTTGCAATTTGGCACCCATCCATCGTTCTCTCTCTGGCGAGGCTCAGCTACCTAAAATTTAATAAGGGAGAAAACTAAGAGGTTGGCTGGTCAAGATCGGATCATCGCTAAGGAATTTGATGTAGTTCGGTGTTGTCGTGGCGTGCCCATATTTGCGTAGATTTTCATCTTATTTTCTAGCCTTCACCTTTTATTTTTCTCAAATTTCGAGTTTCAAATATTTCGGAGACTCGAGTTGGATCGGAAAAAAAATCAAAATTTGCACGCGTGAGATACATGCCCGTAGTTTCAGGAGTAGCTGTTGAGTGACCGTGTGCGATCCTGCTGTGTGTGTAGAACCCGTATTTTTTTTTTTATTTCTCGCTTTTTCGCTAGTTTATCTGCTCGGAGGAATTTGCTGCAACTTAATGATTTAGCGCAACAGCATCAATTGCTCCTCTTGTAAGTAGCGGAAAAATTTGTACGCAAATTTTAAGTAAATGCTTGGTGTTTTAAACGAGCGTTCTCTTTGGTCCCCCCACGTGTGTACGTTTCTATGTTTGGTACGCATGATTTTGCACTGCCCCCCTCCCATTTTTTGTTTTAAGAGCTTTGAATATACTGTATATCGGGGGTTTTCACGGTGACAGTTGCGGCGATTAGTCTTTACCAGCTATGTTAAAAATTTCAAAAGATATCTTTGAATTGTTTAATACCACTGTAATCCAAGACCTGGAAAAGTCAGGGAATTATGGTTTATTTTGAAAAAGTGAGGGAAATTCATGTAGAAGCAAATAATGCTTCTACATGGCCCAATTCCAAGCAGAAATTTGACAAATTTCCCGTTTTCCAAGGATAAATTTGCAAATTTTCTCACGTTATCCGAGGACAAAATTGAAAAATTTCCCACGTTTTCCGAGGATAAATTTGCAAAATTCTCCATGTTTTCCGAGTACAAATGTGCAAAATTTCCACGTTTTCTAAGGACAAAATTTCAGCATTTTTCGAGTACAAATTTGCAAACCTTTCAACAATTTCCTAATACAAAATTGTCATCTTTTCACAAAATTTTCATTTAAATTTTTTATTCTAAGTTAATTTTTCAAAAAAATTTCCTGGGTCCATTTTGTAACATATCTATTTTTGACATTGTCATTGGTCAGGGAAATTAAAAATGAAATTTCTCGGGGAACCCTGAATACGCTTTTAGAAAAGCAGTTAAAAAAGCTTTCAGTAACAGTCCAGGAAATGAGTTTTAATTTTACGCTGAAATTTTATTTCAAATTATATTTCCAGCAAATCCCTCTCTTAAATTAAAAGAAATTCAAAATTCGATTTAATTTGGTAATTTTTTTTTCCATTTAACGAAATTCATAAAAATTGAAAGTTCGAATTTTTGAAAAAAGAAAACTAATACGGAAAATTTTGAATTTCAACAAAAATGCAATAATTATAGGAAAAAATAATAAAACTAAAACAAGGGCGGATTTGAGTGAAATTAAATTTTTACCATTGCTGGCACCGGGTTCAGGACCCAACTAAAACTTCCTTTAATTCCGAAACATTGTGGGTTGTTTTTTTAGGCCATACTTCGAAATGAAGGCAGAATTCAACAAGAGGATGGAAGTAAGTTGGCGCCGAAATAAATTCCGGAAGTTGGGTCTTAAAATGGACACAATTCTTACTTCTCTGTATTCTCGCATCAGGAGCAGAAGCGAAGAGTGCAAGAGCTGGAGGAGAGCGTGCTCAAGTCCAAGCTGAGTTACGCCGACGCCTTGCACAACTTGGAGGAAATCAGCGACGAAATCCATCAGCGGCGCAAGAGGCAAGAGGAGAGGAGAGCCCTGGGACAGCGGGGGCATGGGGTTGGGGCCGAACACCCGGAACCTAGCGCCAAAGTAAGCCGATCGAGAGGTGTCCCCCTCTGGAAAAAAAAATCAATATCCAACGACGCTCTTACCCTTTTTTTTTCGTGGCGATTGACCGCAAATTCCACAAATCTTCTCTTCTTCGTCTAAATTTCAGAGCCTCGAGCATCCCGTAGAGATGGCGCACCCCCGCAACGACGAGGAGTACATGGAGCTTCCCAACAGCCTTCGACTCAACAAGTCCATGTCTTCGTCCACCATCTCGCAGCTGCTGACCTCGCCCTCGACGGACGACCGACAGTCTCGCTTCTCCAGCCGACTGAAGAAGAGCAAGTCCGTGGCCGACCGCTCGGAAGCCAGTCCCCTCTTCGGACGCTACAGCATCAGCCGCCGCAACCGGCTGCAGGTGGACCACGCCTCGCAGACCGAGAGCGACGAAAGCAATCTGGACCTGGGCTCGGGCTCGATCGCCAAGGGCGACCTTCATCCGGTGCCGGATGTTTCGGCCCCCACCTCCTCTTCCGTGTCCAGCGTCCAGAGCTCGGAGTCCACCAGCCCCACCTGCAGCGGCAGCGACGTTGCCACCTTCGGCTCGGTGAACCGTCGCGGCGTCTGCCTGCTCCCTCCCAACTTGTCGTCCTCGTCCTTCGTCAGCGACAACGGTGACGTGTCCGACACGGAGAGCCTGGCCAGCATTGACGTGCTCAGCGACGAGCAGATCGCCAGCCTCATGATGGACAAAGAACTGGAAGCGGCGGCGGAGAGCTTGCGCTTCAAAGCCAGGATCAGCGACATCTTGGGCGGCGATGGCTGCGAGGATCAGGGCGGCAGCAGGAACATAACCACGCAAACCATCGCAGTGGAGGGAGGTGGCTCCCGGGCCGTCTTCTTGGAGATTACCAAGACGGAGGCGATGCCGGCTGTCGTCGCCACCGTTGCAACTAACAGAGAGGCTGACGATGCCACCACCAAAAAGACTGGGCTCGCTACTCCCAACCCTAGCATAGTCGTATCTAGTCACACCAACGATAAATAGTCCCTCGCTTTCATTCCAGAAGCGACGCTTACTACGCGTTCCTCGGTTTTAGGACCACGCTGCCTCCGAGAATTCGTTCCCCAGGAAGAATCTGGTCTCGACAGTGCCGATCAGGGCTTCTTAAAACTTTTTTCAATGTCAGCGTCTTTTGATAAGGCAAAATGAATACGGTAGAACCTTATTAAGACCAACTCGCTTAATATACATCGGGTGTTCGTTAAGTTTTCGCCATCGTATAAATTAATGATAGTATGAACTCATCCCCGTCCTAACGTAGGTTTGATTAAGGCGAACTCGGACGAAAATTTTTTTAGGTTAGACCAACGAATTTTCGAGCTCCCGAGCGTTCCAGCCGAGTTTAGTAAAAATAAATCCAAAACTTTTTTGGGACCTTATAAATCCTCTTTCTGTCGTAGAATTGAAACTCTAACATGATGGTAAAAAAGTGCGACATAATATTCCTGGGGAACGAGTTTTCGTGGACAGTGCCATCGTATTCGGGCATCCGGAGGCAGCTTACTTTCGTCCGAGCCCCCATGGTCGAAAATTCAACGCAGGCATTTATTCGCGTCGCCTTTATCGGTCCAAATGTAATTTTTTTTTATTTAAAAAAAAAAAATCTACTCGAACAACGCTGATTAAAGTACATGAGGCGCAGCTTCACCTTTTTCACGCGGGCTTTCGAGCGAAAATAACTTTTAAAAAAGGTAAAATGCGAAGTTCGAAAAGCTTTTTAAACAGCATTTTAGTCAGTTTAACAGGATTTCGTCAAAAATACATCAGAATTTGGTCAAAAATTTGTAAATTCGTTATGACTCTGCGTTCGATTGTGCCGCCATGATCGCTTTCACTAACACGATGCTGATGCTTTCACCCATTTTATGTACAAAAATCAGTCGCGAGTGCATCAAACTTGCCAAGAACACAATTTTCACAATCTTGCCGAAATTTATAAGGGGAATTTTCCGTGTCCGATCTCGTACCATGTCTAGTCTCAACCTTCGGTGGACTCGAGTCCATCGTGCTTGGGGGTCAGTTCCAACGCGGGGACAAAATGTAATTTTCTGTAAAAAAAAAGTGTATACGTGCCAAAATGTTTTCGCATCGAACGAGCTAAGATTCACTAATATTTCATCAAATTTGAAATTAACCGAAAATGTTTCCGAAAAGAATGATGGACATTCTCTCCGATGCTACGTAACGGGTGTTTTATATGATTCGTAAGCGAATGATTATCTCCGATGACGCGCTAATAATTATAAATAATTTAAAATAATAACGCTCTGTACCGAAATGCTCAGATTTTAGAAAAGGCAGCTAGCTAAAACCGACAAAAGCAATATCGGACGAGAAAGTAAAAAAAACAAAAAAAAAACATTTTTAACCCAATGTGTTCTATGTTGTCCATGTTGAAAAATAAAACAACTTAACATATCAGTTACGCGTCCGAGTGCGAAAATGTATTATTAAAAATATGGAGCTAGTTGCAGGAATTGATCCCTTAATAGTAAAAAAACCAACTCCGTAACATTCCCTAAACCTTATTTTAGGGGTGTATAAAATGCTAAAGCAAACAAAAACGTTCCGAGCCACTAGCTCAAACCCTTTTTGTCGACGCGACGTTGGGTTCAAACTGAAAGCGAACTAAAAGTTTCCGTGGGGTTCCCTCCAGAAATTACATTTTTAACTTCCCTGACTTTTCCAGGTTTTTTAAACCTATGAAAAATTGACTAACTAATGAAAGCTGTTTAAAAAGTTGAAAATTTTGTATTCGGAAAATGTTGAGTATGTGTACTCGGAAAACGTCGGAAATTTTATCCTCGGAAAAGGTTGACAATTTTGAAAATTCGTCCTCTGAAACGGTTGAAATTTTTAAAAATGTATCCTCGGAATAGGTTAAAAATATTGGTGCTCGAAAAAGATTGAAAATTTTGCGAGTTAGTTCTCGGAAAATCTTGAAAATTTACCCTCGGTAATCGCGGACAATTTTGCAAATGGGGCCTGAGCTAAGCACGTGGAAACATTAATTTTAGATCATGACAACGCAAATACGTCGTATCTTTTTGAATTTTTAAAAATTAGTCATTCTTCCCTGACTTTTCCAGACATTTTCAACTTCCCCGACTTTTCCATGTCTGGCTCCTCGTTCAAACGGGATTTCTTTATTCTTCGAGTTCGCCCAAAACTACCGAGAAACCTCTCTCCTACCCTAATAGTCTTACTGGAGAGTTTCTTACCGATCCATTCGTCCAATGAAAACCAAACACGAAGACAAATTACAAAAAAAAACGTATATTATTGCCTAGTACGACGCGGCGCACTAGCGTCGTGCGCGCGTTGATAACTCGGATAAAAACACGATCAAAGATATTTACATGTTCACGAAGGGAGAGTTAGAGATATGGAATAAGAAAGCAAAGAAAAAAACACGATACGGCCATTTGGAGGAGTAGAGAATCGAATGAGGGAGAGAGTCCGGTCAAATCGTACGGTCGGTCCGGTCACTTGTCCGTCCGCACTTACTTATTCGGCTTGCGTTTGCGCCATGTACGAATCCAGCTCCATGTCCAGATTCCCTCTGGTGCGAGACATGTATTCGTCCAGCTCGTTGTCCAGCGCCTGTTTGGTGGGCAGGGCTTGCTGACCTCCGCGCCCGCCACGGCCACCGCCTCGTCCTCCTCGACTCGCGCCGCCGCCTCGCTTGCTGCCTCTGCCGCCGGCTCGGAGCTGTTGTTGCTGCAGCGGTTGGCCGACGTTCGCTCTGTAAAACCATGAAATTTTTAAATTTAAATCGGGGAAAAATAAGTGGCAATTTTTTGACGAATTTACAGGAAACCACAGACACTTTCGGCATAAAAATTAGGAAATTAATAGGAATATTTGACTTTTTAAAAATGTCGAGAAAATACGGGGAAGTCTTCGTCAATTTTCTGCGATCATTTTTAAAAACTGTCTATATGGATTTTAACCATCTTTCAAAATTCTCAGCTCAGCTGACCAATCCACTCCTAGATCAAACGTTAGAACATTATTCAGACCTAACATGTCACACATTTCTGCTCCTGATATTTTTTTTATAACACTTTCCATCATTTTGTAATATTTTCTAGAAATTTCCAATACTTTTTTTGTACATTTCAAAATTTTCTATTAATTTCCAATATTTTCTAGAAATTTCCAATTTTTTTTGCAAATTTGTAATATTTACTATATGTTTTGGAAATGTCTATTTTTTGCAAGCAAATGTAGGTCTCTTTAAAAAAAAAAGTTGTCCAAGCCACTCAACGCCCACTTTGCTCACCATCTTTCACATCTCTCAACTGACCAATCCACTCCTATAGAGTATAGACCCACACGTTTGGACCTTAAACATGTCACGCATTTCTGCTCCTCAAATGCCTTCGAAAGTTTTAAAAAACTCTGCTGAGCAACTATCCCCTCGGACTCCCATCTTTGCGCACCAGTTTTATTACCCGCAATTTTTTGAAACATATCTTTTAAAGTTGAAATAGGTTCGGGAATGTGCAACAATTTTTCCAACACGTTTCATTAAAATCCATACAGCCAGGTTTTCCTTTTTTATTTTTGTTTAAATGATTTGCGGAAACTTAACGAACACCCCTCGTACATTTGAAAGGAGCGACTTGGAACAATTTTTTAATACATGTATCTTAAATTATTTAAAACTTAAAATAACATATCTCACTATGTTGAGATTTCAGTAGAAATTTCAAATCCAATACATACAATTATAAAAAAAAAATTAAAATTTCGTCGTTTTAACCGATTCATTTTTTATGTAGCGTAACATCGAAGGCTTACCGAAACTGTCCTTGTCTTCTAAAGTTTCCTCTCACCGGTCGGAAGGCTCCGCGTCCTCGCCTGGCATCCCGTCCTCCTGTTTAACGCACAAAATAAATAAAACTGTTCTAAAACGAGACTGCTTAGTAAACGCAGTTGTAAACCGAAAGATTTTCTCCTTTTGGATTCGGTAGTACGAGTAAACCCCGACTTACGAACAATTCACATTAACGCACGATCCATTTAAATACCCCTCCTCAACATGTGGACAACCTTCCGAACGTTCGAGTTATAAACAAGTTTTCTGGAAAGCATCATGCACGCAAGTTGAAGGTAGATTTTACTTTCTATGGAAAAACCGTATTCAATGCAGGATCGTTAAAGTTATGGACAGGTTTTCTGGAACGCATTGCGTACGTCTTCAACGATTGAACATTCAATGGAAAAACTATATTCGACTTAAGAACATTTCGAGTTACAAACAGTTCTAATGGATGCATCATGCCCGTAAGTTAGGGGTTAACTGTACTGCTATATACTCGCGAGAATTCTCGCTTCCTTCGTTTACGAAATCAACCGCCAGCTAGATGCATCAAAATCTGCCGCAGACGTAGATGACCAACTATGGAATCCCCGCTCAAAAACCAGATTCAACGACCGATCCGTCCACCGTCTTCTCGCCATGCAACGACGGTGGGTTCCTCCTTCGCCTACTCACCTCTGCCGAGTCGATTCCTGGCATCGGGTCCCTTGGCCCCTCCGGCGTTCCTGGCCGGCACTGTACCGCCTCCTCTTTTGGGCTTCCACTGCACTTGCTGTTGCTGTCCGTTGTCTCTGGCATTGCCGAGCCTTCCCTGGAGCTGCGATGGGCTGCTTAGCGACCACTGGCTTCCTCGGAAGTTGCCGCCAAAGCCATTGTTGCCACCCCCACTGCTGCCACTTCCTCCAAACTGGCCTCCTCTCGTTCCTCGGTTCCGATTCCCTCGTCGGTTGAGGCGGCCTCTGCCGCCGATTCCGCTTCCTCCTCCTCCTCCTCCCCTGAATCTCTGGTTTTGGCCCATCATTCTGTTGGCATTGCTGCCAACGCCTCCCAGAGAGAGGCGAGCCTTGACATTGCTTTTGGGTGCGATTCCCAGACGCTGCTTCAGGCTCCGCTACATTAAGGAAATTTTTCCATCACGACCAACGCTCATTCCTCGGCCTTGTCGGCGTCGAAACGCCAGAGGCTCTAGATCGAAAGATCCGACGCTCTTCAGCGTCAGTCTTACGATGGCGAGGACCAGAGATTCAATTCCATTTTGTGTGTGTGTGTTTAAAAACCAACCTTTTTGATTTTTAAGGCCGCTATGACCAGCGGCCGGCTTTCCATCTGCTGCATCAGGCGCCAATTCTTCGAATTCTGCTGCGTTTCCAATTGCGCTCGTTGCCTCATGGCGTCGATGGAAATTTCGGCATTCTTGCGGTATGCGGAGAAGCTTGATGGAGGAGAACAGAGGAGGGAATGGGTCACGATTCGGGTCTAACACGCCGGACCCGGCAAGTGCGTTAAAATCATAACTGCACGTGTGTGCGGCTCAACGGCCAGCGAAAAAAAAAAAAAAGGTGGAATTGACCAACCACCGCGAAACGTGTCACGACCAGCTTTTTTTGGGACGTCCCACCCCCCAACAAAAACGTAAAATTCAACGTTGTGTTTACCAAATACAGCGAGACCCCCATAGATTTCAATTCAACATCCCTGATTTTTTCAGGTTTTCCAGGTCTGGGGGAATCCTAACTGTTAGGTTCCACGCTTACCCGTGGATAATACCAAACCCTAAATAAAAACAACACATTTTAATAACAGGGTTCAGTACTATCCTAGAAATTTCGATTATTTGCAACGAGGCATAGAAGCGTGTCCTCGTGGATACGTGAAGACTTGCAGTCTAAGAATATAACAAAAATCATATTTTAAAAGTCAACACTGATATAAAGCTACGTCTACACCGGAGGAAAACAACTGACCCCCCTACCATATGGCATTTATTTGCTGACTGTAGGCAGGGTGGCAACAAAATTTTCATTTTCAATTTCCCTGACTTTTCTCTGACTAATATCCAAAATTCCCTGACCAAAACTTACTCGTTAATTCATATCAATTTTTTTGTCCTAATGAAAAATAAAATAACAATTGCAATGAGAAGCTTGGCAAAACACTAGATTTTTTTTTCCAAGACTTCCCTGACCTGTGGCCACCCTGGTAGGGTACTGAGTTGAGTTAAATTGAACTTTGATGAACTTTTTGTTGCTAATAGCTGCCAATTGCCAGTTTTACATAAATTGTTATCCATATTATTTACATAATTTTACGTTTCCTGGAACAACTGGCAAACAATTAGTAACGGAATGCTCCTCTGTGTTTCCTTCAGCGTGGACCAAGACGGATCAAACATAGTACAACTTTCTGTTGTTAACTAGTTGCCAGTAGTTTCTGGAAACATAAACGATGTACAAGCAGCGTTTATTAAGTTTCTGCAATCATCTTTTTTTTAAAAAAAACGTCTGAATGGATTTTAATGAAATGTGTTGGAAAAATCCTTCCATCATTTCCGGACGTATTTTAACATTAAAATATACGTTCCATTAAAATAGCGAGTGCTTAGAATTGGTGCGCAAAGATATAGTCTAAGGAGATGGTGGCTCAGAGGTTTTTTTTAAACTTTTGAAAGCATTTGAGGAGCAGAAATGCGCGACACGATTAAGGTCCAAGTAATGTCCGAACGTGTGGGCCTAGAAGTGGATTGGTCAGTTGCGAAATGTGAAAGATGGTAAGAGAAGTGGACGTGGAGTGGTTCAAACAAATGCAAACGTATTTTTGAGCGAGGCATGCACTCGTTCCCAAAATGGACATTTTTTTCAATAATAGACGACGTTGACGTGAATTTCTCTACCAATTTTTAAAAAAATGATTGCTGAAACCTGATGAACGGCTCTCATGTATAAAAATTGAGTGAAACAATTTATATAAACAACTAGCAGCAATTAACAACAAAAAGTACCTCCAGTATGCTCCATCGCCCCTCCAGATAGTTTTCAAACTCATGGAATTTTTTCATAGTTTTCTCAAAATATGTAATTCTACATATTGTTCGCGCGTTACGTCGCGACCGTCCTTTTTCAGTCGTGGCTCTTCTTACAGTCGAGGGCGACTTGAGAGCGGCACGAACCGATCGGGAGGAAGCGTAGGGATCCGTACTCCGTGCTACCTCTTACCGATGGATCCACCGCGGGTAGCGATTCGAAGCTCGGATCGCACAAAATGCACTGCTCCCGATGAGCGTTAATTGCGATAGGATTTACGCGGGTAATCCCAAAATGGCCTGCCACTTACAACAAAACGGGTTTCGTTCGGGCAGCCAATGGGAACAACACCCGGGAAAAACTCACCCCAACTATGGAGAATTTCTGATTTCAAACCCAACGCCAACCCAACGTTTCTATCGAAGTCATTCGTCCTAGAGCACGTTGCTTTTACGAGATATCGCTGAAATATAGAAATATCTTCAACGTAGGAACTAAGACCACAATTCTCGAATTAAAATCGCATCTCTTATCAGTTTCTACGGGGTTCCCCCAGAAATTACATATTCGATTTTCCTGACTTTTCCAGGCTGTTAAAACAATTTTCCTGACCAACGATGATGTCGAAATTGACATAGGCCAATGTTGCTAATCAATGTAGGTGCATCGATATTTTGCCAAATTTACCGATGTCAATTTTGAAACATTTTCAAAATTTTCCTAAAAACTTTCCGTTAAATTTGAAAATTTACGAATTTGTATTCGAAAAATGTTGAAAATGTTTTGCAAATGTTGTAAACTTTGAAAATTTGTACTCTGAAAACGTTTGGAATTTTTCCAACTTGTACTCAAGAATCTATTACAAAATTTGCAAATTTCTCCTTGGAAACTGGAAAATTTTACCAATCTGTACTCGAAACCTTAAAATTTTTGCAAATGTGTCCTCAGTGAAATTTTGTAAATTTGTGCGCGGACAACAGTTGAAAATTTGGCAAATTTGTCGACAGAAACTGTTGAAAATTTGTTAAAAACTTTGCAAATAGGCCCTGAGCTACCCACATAGAAGCATTAATGTTTGATTGTGATAACATGAATACGTTAAATTTCCCTGACATTTTCAAAATATGTCATTCTTCCCCGACTTTTCCAGATTGCGACTAAAACCAAGGAATGAGTGTTTTTAGAGCAACGCAAGATGTTAACGAATCCGAATATCTTGAAAAACTCCAGACTTATTTTCGGCAGTTTATGCTCGACGAACAAATAATTCTAGAAATTTTACAAAATCGGTTATCACGAAGCGTGAGCATCCTTCATTTCTTGCGGACGCATTTTTAGCCGCCTGGTGATTTTTTGAACCGAACAGTAAGAGACTCCAGTTTCGTGCGCGGTCTCTCGGAGCGATTTCCAAGGACTCTGCAGCAAAACTGCCTGCACTTCAAGTACTTTTTCCTCCGACAGAGCCGGTCTTCCACCCCGTTTCGCATTGTGCACCGAACCGGTCTTTCTGAACTTGTCAATGAGTCTTTTGATCGTCGAATCGGACGGCTCGGGGATGCCAGGAAACTTGGAAGCCAGAGCGGCTTTCGCTCCCGCGTAACTATTGGTCCTAAAGTAGTTCTCGACAATGGCAACCCTTTCTTCCGTACTATAAGGCATTGTTACGGAAGCGCGCTTCGCTACGAGACAATGTAAAAGTTTAACAGCTCGAGTTGCTTTAAATACACTTTCACCGCAGGTTTCAGTTAAATTTAATATCTAACTCTAAGGATTGTACCGTTACGGCCCGTAGTCCCAACAAATACAATAAGATGCCCCAAATCTTTACGGGTTATCTCCAACTCCCTTTAGGAAATATTTAAGTCTTAAAACTTCACTTTGCCAACAAAAAAATTGCCGAGCATAATACCTACCATTCAGTTTTGGAAAAGTTTTGGACCAATTATCTCAGATCAAATTAAGGACAGTGTTTCTTAAACCTTGGTCCGTGGATCGGTATTGGACTGCAGGGGTATAAGGTTGGGAAACACTGATTACAAAATTTCTATGACATCTACCAAGCTGACTAGCTAACAAAGCGTTGCTACAGCTTCGATCATGGCATTTTCTACAGAAACTTACTCCGCAAACACAATCTGTTTTGTAATGTTTTTTGTTGAATTTCAAGATCTCTTGACTGTCATCCAGTCTTCCTGGTTTTTGTTAGGGAAGAGCTTTAGAGTTTGAAAAAAAGCTTCGTTAAACCTTCGACTTGGGAAGTTTTTACTGAAATATTTCCTCGGAAGTACGCTTAAATATTACCTTTTTGAAATCAGATATTCTCCACAATCTTTTGGGGTTTTTTTTCTTCAGTTTTTAAGCTGGTCAGTGACACCGTTTCCGTACGTCTCGCACGCAGCATAGCACGTACCCTGGCATTATACGTTGGCGCACATCATAAATACGGTTTTTAGGTACCGTAAAAATGCCAAATTTTGGCGAGAAACAATCAACGTAGCACCAAACTGACGACAAATGCCATCTTGGGCACGTATGGTATGTTTTTTTTCCCTCACGTGTACGTATACGACAACATAAAAAGGGCCAACAATTCATATATGGTGATTGTCCTACCGATCATTCAAACTCATTTTTGTGGTGCTTTTGAGCACTAATTTGCTGTTGGAGCTGTGGGCCATCCTAAAGTAAAAAAAAGAGACAAAAACGACACAAATACGTTACGGATTGTAAAATGTTGGAACGTTAGGCTTAAAAACACACGTTAGGCCTAACGTCAAAACGCTAGATAAAACGCACAATTTACGAAAAAAACGACGAAAACGGATTCAGATAAATAACCGCTGATTATCGACATACCTAGGGGTTACTGAGACACGTTAAAAGATAACGTTTATCGAAGAATACTGGAGTCTGGAAAGTCGCAATCTAGCATCAAATGGATAAACCTTCCAACGCGATATTTTTTATAGAATGAATTAGGACACAGCTCGACGGCAACGCCACCTGGCGGCAACCTATCTATCTATCAAAAAAGTGCAAATAAATCAATAAATTAAATTAATTACATATTTTAATTTAAAGATACCCCGTGCGTAACTTACCATTTTTATCTTCATTCCCTGGAATGTCTGAATCCGTTAGAAAGGAGTGAACCATCTGATCATCATCATCATCTTCATCCCAAATTTTAATTACCCTAATTTTGAATTTGAATCATGATTGAATCATTTTGAACTACTGTACGTTGCAAAATGTGACGAAATAATAAAATAATTAAAAATTTTCAAAATTTCCTAAATCAATTTTCAAATTTTCCAAAACTTAATAAAATAATCAATATTTTTCAAATTACTTTTTTAAATATCACTCATCTACTTGTATTTTTATATTTTCCAAAATTTTTATAAACTTTAATATAATTAAAGTTTTTCAAAAATTAATCAAATAATGAAAATTTTCCAAAATAATTTGTTAAATGTCACACATCTACTTGTATTTTTAAAATTTTCCAAAATTTAATTATTTTAATAACATAATTAAAATGTTCCAAAATTTCCCGAATCAATTATTTAAATGTCACGCATCTACTTGTAATTTTTCAAATCTTCCAAAATGTCATACATCGAAAATTTCCAAAATTGTGCTACAGCAATTTTCCAAAATTCCTTACATAAATTTTTACAACCGTTCAAATTTTCAGTATTTTCTAAATGTTCCCGCGTCAATTTTTCTAAATTTTCATACATGAATTTTTCAAAAATACAAATTTAATTTTAAATTTAAAACCTCGACATTTTTTTGTGTCGACAATCACGAATGTATCGAATTACTAAAAGAACTTATTGAACAAAAACAAAAATAAGCTTAAAAATTATCGAACAAATTATTTATTTATAAAATGCAAAATATGAGGATAAAACGTATAGTACAGGTTTTCAACTTTTGTTCAAAAGTGCGGCGGATATTTACAGTAAATTATTCTGATCAAATTCGTTCATTACGAACCACTTTTGGTAAAAACAAACACGTATATTTTCACGTAGCTTGAAGCAACGCGGGTCCTCCATCTCAAAGCTCTTTCAGGATGGTGACGAAATTAATAAAAGTAAACGATAGAAAAGCACGGTCCTAACTTGCAAAGAACCATCAAAAGCATCGATCTGGCAAGAAATTCCAAGTTTTAGGCATAAAATTAGACATCTCTACAAATAACCGAAGCAAGATGCAGTTTCGATTCCCGGGTCGTCTATCCCGATTGTGATTTCTCACAATTCCCACAATCCACCTGGGCGAATGCTGGGATCGTTCCAATATTAACTCGGTCAGGGCTCCCCTAGCAATTTCAAATTTAAATCGTCAAAATTGATATATGCTAATATTTTGCAAAATCTATGCTGGACAATATTCAAATATTTTGCCAACATTACTTAAGACAATTTTGGAATTCTTTTTTCAAAATTAACTAAGGACAGTTTTTAAACTTGTATAACCTTAGCGTACGATAATTCTATAAATTCGTATTCGGAAAATTTTTCGAATTTGTAATCGGAAAAGGTGGAAAGTTTTGAAAATGCGTATTCTGAATATGTTGAGAATATAGCAAATTTGACCGTTGAATCTGTTGAAATTTGTATAAATCTGTACACAAAAACAGTCCAACATTTTAAAATTTCTGTTTGGAAAACTCGAAAATTTTTATTACCAAAAGCTTTAAAATTCTGCGTATATTAGTATACTCATAAAACGTGAAAAATTTTCACGGTTTGTCTTCAGAAAAGATTGAAAATTTTTCAAGTTTGTCTTTGATAACAGATTAAAAAAAATTCAAGTTAGTATATGAAAAAAATACCAGGCAATATTTTGCATATTTGTCCTCAGAAACTGTTGAAAATTTCGCGAGGTTATCCTCCTAAACTGTTGAAAATTTATGCTAGGAAACTGTTGAATTGTTGCAAATTTGTCCTCTGAAAGTGGAAAATTAATTTGTACCGGAAAAATTTTAGTTTGCAAATGGGCTCAGAATTAATTATGTAGAAGCATTTTTCCCTGATTTTTTCAAGGAAATCACATTCTGAACACTTCCGGTCAGAACCGTCAGATACACATTTTTGATAACACAAACCATTGCCGAGATTCTAGCTCCTCCAGCATGGACCATACCAAAGGTTCTTTTCCAAATATATTCATTTAATGCCTAAAACTATCTTCGCCTTCCGTGTTTTGCCCGCAGTAAGTTTAACTAAAATTAGTATCAACTTGAAAAGAAACTTTTGTTGGGAGGAAACGACTGAGCAAACGTTTTCAATTGGTGGCCAACAGCTGTTCGGGTGGCAGTTCTCCAGGCGTCAGATCGATGGAATCCAGCTCCTCCCTTATCTTCGATTCGGAGGGGGTCCACAGTTCCTTATGGGTCGCCGCAGCCATTCCACTCATGCCGGCGACAGATGGATCGCCGTACAGCGAGCACGGCAAATCCGAGGTGGACATGGGCGGAAAATCGGACGCCTGGATGCCGCACATTTCGTCCTGGTTGGACAGAGGATCCAACGGATCGTTGACGGACGTTTCCTCCTTCTGCGGCGCGTTCTGCGAGCAGAAATCAATGGTCTTAAAAATGCCAACCTTCACCACCCAGACCATTCCGAGACATCGAGAGTACGTTCTATGGAGTTTCACTTACCGCCGGATTCTCCCTGGACGTGCTCTGCGTTACGGGTGGAGGCAAGCTACGGTGGTTGATGCAGGCGCTCAAGCCCAGAATGGGAATGGTGGGATTGTTGCACTCGATTCCCTCGTTTTGAGAACTGCACGTCTTGAAGAGGAGCTGACTGCTATCGTTCAGAATATCTTGACGAAACCAATGAAGGATTTATTCCATCGTTAGAAATTTCATTTTCAACTTCCCCGACTTTTTGATCAAATTTCCCCGATCATTTACAGACAATGTCAAAATGGACATACACGAATGTATTAAATATAAAGACGTTTTTGCAAAATCGACACGGAAAAATCGACTAGGGAAAAATCGTCGAAAATTTGGTAAATCTGTCCTCGGAAAATGTTTGAAAGTTCAGGGTTCCCCCAGAAATTTCATTTTCAACTTCCCTGACTTTTCCAGGTTTTAAAAAGATTTTCCTGACCAATGACAATGTCAAAAATTGGCATATTTTGCAAAATGTACTAATGACAATTTTGAAAATTAACAGAAAATTTTTAAAAGTTTGCATGAAATTTTTTTGAAAATTTGACAATTTTATGTTCGTAAAATGTAGAAAGTTCTGAAAGTTTACACTCTGAAAACGTAGGAAATTTTTCCATTTTGTCCTCGGAAAACGTGCAGAATTTTGCAAATTTGTAATCGAAAAACGTGGACCATTTTTCAAATTTCTACTCGGAAAATGGGCCCTGAGCTAACCATGTAGAGCAATAATTTTGGATCTCAACAAATAACTACGTTGAATTTCCCTGACTTTTTCAAAATAAGCCATACTTCCCTGAATTTTCAGGCATTTTCAAGTTCCCTAACTTTTCCAGGTCTGGGGGTATCCTTTACTCTCGGAATACAAATACAAATTTGTCCTCTGAAATTATCGAAAATTTTGGCAATTTGGATTTTTTTCCCCCATGACATTTCCAGACATTTTCAAGTTCCCTGACTTTTCCATGTTTTCCAGGTCTGGGATTACCCTGCATAAAGCCTAGTATAGACTAACGAAACAAGTGTTTCCGCAATGGTTTCTTAAAACGTTTCGCAACACATTTTTCAAGAACAGATCCCACGAACCATTTTTGATGACTGTCTCCACGACCAATTACTGTCCGGATCAAAGGAAACAAAGATGTTTCAGGATCATTCTGGCCCCAACGCTTCAACCGAGGGAGCTAAATGGGTGCCGACAGTCATCCTAGCTGTCATGGAGGCGGTGGCCTCAGTTTTGTTCGAGTGAAAGTGTTCCAGAAACACAAGAAACTTAGGCGGAAACATTTCATTTGTTGGTTTGTACCAGGTAGAATCGTGACACGACAACGTGCTAGCGTAACCAAAACCCAACTCAAAAAAGGATACGTTTCAAGCAGTACTTGGTGAATGGCATGGCCTTCCGGCCGCATTTCTTCTCCGGTTCAGGGTGCACACATTTGGTGAACGTGGGCGCTTTGTAGTTGGATCCTTCCGTCACCGCCTTTCGTTTCTCCTGAAGAGAGCTGTGCAGCAACCTTTCGATCCCGTGTTTGCGATGGTATCGATGCGAGGCTCTAAGTTTCTTGTATTCGTCGACTTCTTTGGGCGATGTACAAGGAGCCACGCTCGAGCCTCCTACATCACCGATCAAAAAAAAAAGAGCAGAAACGTTAGTTCCCGTGCACCTTCAAACTTTGATCCAACAAACTTAAAAGCACAATCGCACGACAGGATAAGAAAATCTGATTCGACACTGATTCATCATGATTCAGCATGCCGTGACTGATTGTCGCATGCATACCTTGGTTAATCCGACTCGGATACAAGGGAGTTTACCTCGATCCAAACCTGAACGTCAAACGAAAGTTTGTTTGTTCGTTGATTTTTGTCATTTGGCCTATTTCCGCTAAGAGCCTAAACACCAACGCCAGGGGAGTTGCCAGCATCACCTACTTGGAAATTTTGTCTACGAAGGGGGGTTTCAACCCAAGCAGTTGTGTCAGATTCGTGCCAGAACGGATGCTTACTTCTGGATCTTCTTTGTGCGGGTAATTAGGCAATGGAATGACATCCCCAAGGACAGCTTGCACCTTCAGGAAGTTTAGTTGTTGGTGGAGCCATCTGGGTTACCATACAGGGAGTGCCAGCTAACATAGCCATGATACTGGCAATCCCCCCTACAACATGGCATTTACTTGCTGACTGTAGTGTACTGAAGTCAGGGTTGCCACTACATTTGAAAAATCGACTTGCCTAACTTTTGTCCATTTTATTCTCATATAAATGTATAAATATATTCTCATATATCATGTTAAATAGCTTCCTTTTTTAAAAAAAGCAAAAAAGTCTTCAATGATGCATGTAATTTTTATTTAATAAGCCCACAATTATCTGACAACATGCACATTGACTTATTTCGGCTCTGGATTTTACTTTCGATTTCTTCTTCCTCTGGGTATAGGTAGTCATTTCACCAAATAATAATTTTTGCCTGA
>JAQGAO010002001.1:0-21482 GCA_034697705.1 Ommatoiulus sabulosus | reverse complement strand
GTCCACTTTCCTTGAACCCCTTCCTCCCCCCCCCCTCTGTCCCATTTTCACATACCCCCCATTCCTTCCTCCCTCAATTTTCCGGACGTCCTTTATGGATGGTCCCTTACCGAATTTACACGTTTGAGAAAGACAAGATTCGTGTCTCTCACAACCGATTAAAGTTATACTGTGGTTTCCCAAAGTTCCTTCGGGCAAATGCGTTACAATACAATACCCCGACTTACAGTCGTGATGGTCGTTAAACAATTCTCGCCAAACAGACTAAAACAATTGTTGCATCGAGCTACTTCAAAATGGAATTGCTGTACTGAATGGCTCATCTCCGTCCCCACTTTATCGATTTGTGGAAAACCGTAATACGTTTTGATTGGAAATATGAAGATTTATACAGTGGATTATCATCGAAAAGAACTCGCTTTATGAATTTCTGATAATATATGCTCATGTCCAGTCCCTGTTCTAAGGCATACGGATGAATAAAGTTAATTTGTTAGTTTGAAACGAATGAACGTTTAAGCTCTTGAGCATTCGCGACATGTTGTGTTAAAATGAGCTTAAAACAATACGAAAAATAGTTACCGATATACGTAAAATGAGAAATTCCTCGATAAAAGTTGCATCACCTATCCAGTCATACATTGGGTATAGGATTTCATCCAAACTTCGATCTTGTTGTTGAAGTTATGATTTGTCTAACTTTTAATAATACCAACTATACGGATTCAAACACATTTTGAGGTCCCTTGAGATTCGACTTACATGTAACGAGGTTCGACTGTTGTGATTGTGAATATGATTGGAGTTAGACTAAGATTTGCAACATTTATATTTTGCGTACGTTTCCACAGTTGATTCTTTTTTTTTCATGCGCAGATCTGTAATATCCAGTCAATTTGACTTTCTCACAGTCGACTAAATTTCTACATCTTAGCGGATAATGCTGCATATACTCACTTCTGCTACAGAACGAATCGAGATGACCGTTAGCTCATCCGTGTATGCATTATCTGTTTTAATTAATGCACGTAGTCGAGTGGTTATCGTGTTAGATCAGTGAACCGAAAGTTAGGACATCGATTTCAACAAACGCGGAAGCTCGTTCTAGAATTTTTCCTGATTGCCTTCAACTTCATTTCGGCGAATATGAGCAACATCCGAGCTGTTTACTCTCAATGTAAAAATTGACCTAGACAACAAAATAAAAACTTGTCATAGATAAAAATTGCCTCAATATCTACGTTTTCCCCAGCATTGCGTGCATTACGCGGCATGAATTATAATGCTTCTCACTTTTTTAAAATAAATAATTAAACTGCGTTTTAATTAGTTAGCGAC
The DNA here is from genome assembly GCA_034697705.1 of Ommatoiulus sabulosus. Lineage (NCBI taxonomy): Eukaryota > Metazoa > Arthropoda > Diplopoda > Julida > Julidae > Ommatoiulus > Ommatoiulus sabulosus. The sequence continues at coordinate 20,144 of JAQGAO010002001.1, read as the reverse complement.
TAAGCAACGAAAAGTGGACTATTTTTCACTTGTTACAAGTAAAGCGTGCAATATCGGAGGAAACAATAGAAACTCGGTGCATAATGACATATAAATCAAAAACGGCTGTATGGACTGGAATAATGTATCATAGTATTGTAATCTAAACTGTGAGGGTTCGAAGCTAACTTTTGAAGTACGCACTGTACAGTACACATGTAAATTGGAGACCGGTAGAGGATGGAGCAACAAGGCTAGCACAACAAACAGAACGAAATTCGGACAAAAAAGACAGGCGATACAGCCAATCAAACATTGCCTTACATGCACGATGCATGTTGGAAGTTAAAGTTCCCTAGATTCACTTTAATGCATGTTAAGATTGTCAAGTAGGGAAGCGTTTGGGGCAATGTTTGATTGCCTGTATATCCCGTCTTTTCTGTCTAAATTTCATTCTGTCTGTTGTGCTAGCCCTTTTTCTCCATCCTCTACAGGTCTCCAATTTACATGTGTACTGTACAGTGCGTACTTCAAAATTTAGCATTCAAATGAATCATGGTCTGCGGAGTTAAGAATAACTGTAGTATTGTAACACAGTTTAGGTTACAATACTATAATATATTATTCCAGTCCATACAGCCGTATTTGGTTTATTTGTCGTTATGCACCGAGTTTCTATTGTTTCATCTGATCTGTTCCACCCGGTAGACATGATTGCTATAGAGTATAGAGTAAAGTGAAGTCCAGTTAAAGTTGAGTTATTCATTGTAACTAACAGAGCTGAAACTTTTTGATAAGGGGATCGAGAAACTGTCGTGGTAACGGTTAATAAAGAAAAATCATAAACGTGCTGCTTAAAAATATAATTCGAGAAAACTGCTAAATTTGTATACATATAACGAAGCATTCGCAGCGACAACGGGAATTCAATTTCACGATAATCCTTACTTATCCGTCATTGTTATAAAATTATATATTATTTTTCTGCATTTTAAAAATAGTAATAATCTATATACTGTAGATGTCGGTATCTGTATAATAGAGCCGACTTTGCGTAATTACAGACCCGCATCTACTGTATAGGTAAATTAAGAACATACAGTCCCTTTGAAAATCGATATTATTTTTCCTTACTTTTTTAATGATGTTAATATCACTCTCACCGCACTTCCATGACTACGTGTCATGCGTTATTTAACGTCTACTTGCAATTATCCAGGATAGAAATTCACAAAAAAATCAACGTATTAATAGGAAGGCATTAAAGGAGAAATAATGCGAAGAAAGGAGACAAAAAAATTGAACTTTTTATAACGAAAAATACACGTATACTTGGCAAACATGGACTGCGTCTTTTCTTGGGTTTCATCCCGCACGAACCAAACATTTAATGATTGGTTTTTGGAAAATTGAAGTTCATCTCAATATGACCACGTGTGCCATTTCATACCAAAGTTAATAAATGTATTCAAATATGACTTTTTTGGATTTTGATCGTGTATGCTGCTATACCCGTATGTAACATGATTATACAATACATACTGTACGTGGTCGAATAATAAAACACGTCCATATATGAGCTTAGGGGCCATTCAAAAAGGACGTCCTCATGTAGGTGGAGATATAGGTTGAGTCACGGACACAATTTGGACAGGGGGAGGGAAGTGGTATGGCTAACTCGGACGTCCACTTGATAGAAAAAATTCCAAATAAAATCAGTTTCCAAAGTTAAAGGGTACCTCCAGTCCTGGAAAACCTGGAAAAGTCAAACAACTTAAAAACTCAGTGTCCATTTGCAAACATTCAAATTTTCCAGTACAAATTTGCAAACTTGTCATTTTTATCGAGCATAAACTTGCTAAACGTTAACCTTTTCTTAGGTCATCTTTACAAATTTTTCCACGTTTTGTCGGGGGCAAATTTTGCAACATTTGCCACGTTTTCCCAAGTGTAAATCTTCAACACTTTTAACAGTTTACGAGTTCCGAACTACAGTGTGTTTCTTAAGTTTCGGACGTCCGAAGGGAGGGGGGGGGGATTCCTGATTGACCGGACACAATGCGGATAGGGGGTAGAGGGGAGTCCAGGTTCGGGCAAATTTTGTGGACGCCTTTTTGAATGGCCCCACAGGGAACCTATTTAGGAAAGGATTATAACTTTAAACAAATGTTCGTCATTTTAGTTGGAGTTATCTAAGGCTATTAATTTGTGCAATATGTTAAATTGTTTCATTATAATTTTTAGTTAATAAGCTCGTAAAGTAGCCTACACTAAAGTTGCACACGCAATATACCGGGCGTCCCATTTTAAAGTAGCATCTGAAGCATTCGAATGTCTGATAAATAAATAGAACATACCATTGAAGAAAATGTTGACCTTGAGTTTACCTACAGCAGCTCCATCGATACTAAAAGGCCGCAGCGCCATCTCGTGATCCCCTTCAAAACAAAGACTTATGCCGAGAACGTTTTTTTTTCGTAACACGCTCATCTTTCAGTCGACCCTTAAAAATAGGACGCCCCGGATATACCGCATACAGTATATAATTTCTATTTTCTACAAACGTATCCGTTAAGGGCGCGTCAATGAGTAAACATGCTCAGAACAGCGTTATTTACTATAACTCGTATACGTAGAGCACGATGTTAAATTCGGTCGTGGATTTTTACAGCCGGCAATTTCCTCGCCATTTCCAAGGTGGGGAAAAGAAGAAGCTTTCGGAGATAACAACGGCATTTTTTTAATATAATAAAATAAAAAGCGCCAAATTAGGGCTTATGCATGAAAGGTTGGCCACGGGACACGACGGCTAATTCCGTTAAAAATCGATGGATTTAAACGGCATCTCAACACGAGAAACGAGAAGAGAACAAAAAAATTCCGAGAAAAGGAGATGATGCTCAGCGGAGCAACGACAGAAAAATCAGGAAAAATGAAAAATTCACGAATTTTCAGCCCGCGGACCAAAAACGAAAATGAAAGTGTAATGTAGCGAGGGGACAAGAAACGTAGAGACATCCACGAGAGTATATATAGAAAGAAAAAAGGAGCGCCATAGGCCTAGGAAGCCCTCATCACGACGATGATGATCGTCATCAACAACGCCGGGGTCTTAATTCAATCGAGATTTCATTCTCCATTGTCAGGCTTGCCATCAATCCTAATGGGCAAAGTCTCAATATGAACGAGAGACGCTATTTTATCCTGATAAGCAACGAGAGAAATTGAATTAGAGCGAATTAGCAAATGATGCTGCCAGCGCACTTCTCCCCGCCCGCAACCAACCCTCTTAATCATCTCCAATAATTCACTCGGCGCCCGAAAAAAACACTTATTCCCACTGACACGCGAATGTGGCAAAAAAAAAAACGACGCTCAAAGTGCCCTTCGAGAAGTAAAAAAAAAAAAAAAAAGTTGGTCTTCCTCGAGCCTCGAACTCGTTTCGACGGTTTTTTGCGAACTGCTTCATCACCGGCGATAGATGAAGGTCTAACGGATAAGAACGCCCGAATGATGCTATCGCGAGTCAAAAAGTAAACATTTTGTAAATACTTTCAAAGCTATTCTTTGTTGTAGCGAATGAATATACCGTACATTTTTCTAAGTAACATTTATTTTTCACCCGAAAAGAATGCTTTCGCTTAAAGGTTGTTGTTTATCACGTTTTTTAATTATAAAAGTAATTTTGAATGGAATGATTCTGAAGTACATTATTTCCATATCAGTATGTCCCTGGTGTTTTCAAACGCCTTTCCGAAGCACGTTTTGTGACTACATGTACATGTATTAGTTATTATTACACGTCCATGCGTGTTTATGCTGTACAATAAATTAAAAATACATTAAAAATCGCATCATTTGCAAATCAATAAAAATAAAAATCGATTTTCATTTCTCAAAATGTAACTTGTATGAAAATGACGAGGAAAAAAGTGTCGTCAAAAATTGAGAGACAAAACTTTACCTTAGGGTAAGAACACAGAATGCTTATTGCAGGCGCTTAACACTCGGCGTACACTAGCGCCACCAAGCGGCATAAGAATGCGGCATGTTCTTTAAATGAGGACGCACACAAAGAAAGGTAAGCCGAGGCAGGCTGAGCTTACCAGAAGCGTTTGATAAGCTTTCAAGAATATTTTTAACATTCTTATTTGGAAATATGAAAGCAGAGTTTTAAGACAGAGTGGCACACAGATCAGTATTGGTCAGTAGTGTAGCCATGCACGACTTGAATGCTAGAGAGCACGTGTTTTTGACTACTTCTATTCTTTCCATTGACAAAAAAATGCAATGGCGCCACCAAGCACACTGACCATCACGCTGATATCAGCGTTCATTGTGCGCCCCAAAGCTGGAAAATAAGAGCTAAAAACAAGCAGGAAAGAAGCTGAAAGAAGCACGTCGAAAGTAAGCATTCTGTGTGTTCTTACCCTAAGCTCTCCCACAAACAATTAGGTATATGGTGCAATGAATAAGCTAGCTTGCTCTTAATCCAATTTTTATGTTGCGTGCAGAGATTTAATTTATAGAAAAGTAAAATAAACGAAAAACTGCGTTTCTTTCTTCTAAATTCTAGAGAGTATAGAAGATGTTTAGTTAACATAGACGTACGTGTAATTTCGAGGTCGACCTTACCCTCCCCCCCCCTCATGCCCTTAAAGCTGATGGGGCGGGTCATTTTATATTTCGTTCACACGCAACTTCGAACGTAAAAAGAAAAACCGTGATTTGGTATATTGATCAAAATCGTCGAAATTGATATCTTCGTAGAATGGGAGTGTTTCTAAGGTTTCAAACGAACGGCATCCAGTATTTAGAGTGGAAAAGAACTTTTTGAGAAGCCGTACTTAGTAACGTTTCGCGCACCGTGCATACGCCCCCCTTATTAAAGTACAGAGGTGAAGCAAATTTCTGCGAAACCCTAGGCAGAAAATTAATCGAAAGCCAACAATTTGCGTCGATCGTGATGGATCAGTCGTTTTTATTCGCGACGCCCATCGCCAAGTTGTTTTTTTTTTTTTCGATGCGTGCAACATGTCCCGTGCAAATACGAGATTTAAACCCGAAATCATCCATTCACGGGATTTCAGCCTGCAATTTCGTCAAAACGAAGCATCGATTTTCAACGTTTTGTTTTGACCGTGCACTGAAATAGTTCGTGCATTTTGTGTTCGGCACTTTTATACAGTATAACACTAGCCGTAAAACCCGGCTTTGTCCGGGGAAGCTAAAAGAAATTATAAACGTTCAACTGGGACCGCATGTGCATTATGGGTGGGCTATTGAACCGCGGCCCCGGAATCAGTGATGCATCCATCCATCTACCTCAGCTCTTTCTTATACAGATAACTTACGTTCGTCGCATGCATTTTAAAGGATCCGATGAAACATCTCGGAAAACAAGCATGTTAGGAATAAACTTCTAGGCAAAAGTTAAACTAAATTTCATAAAATTCGTGCACCAATATCTAGATTGTTATTGTTTCGGAATTTCGGAGCATAAAAACTGCGCGAAAACTATTTAAACTTCAACCGAATAGCAATAAATTAAATTAGTTACGGATATGACACAGAAGAATTTGGCATAAAAGGCTTTATATATATTGAAAACGAAAGATGTCGATGTGGGACATTAACGCGACACCCTGTAATTGAGGATTCCCGAGATGGCGGTTAATATCGGATGCAAACAAGAGCTAGCCGGAAACGAACGAATAAAGGTGGACAATGGTCATTTCAACTGCTACACCGCGAGCAATGGTCATCATTTTAATGAAAAGCCGTGATATGGAAAAAGGAAAGGACGTAGTTTTCAATTGCTAAGACAGCAAACAAGACGAGTCGCGGAGTCAATCGAGTGGTGGTCAAATATTTGAAATCTTTTTTATTAAAAGCACGGGGCAATAATGTAAGAAGGTTGGCGTTGTTTCTCAGTGTTTTTCCGTAAATTTTCTCATAAAATAGAAGCAAACCATGCACGTTGGTATAGTTTATTGAAAGCAGACGTTCGTTGCGCGCCAAGTTTTATTTCGTGGTTTAATCAAGGGATAACCGAAGGATTTATTGGATTTATTACGGGGTCCCTCAAATGCAATAATCCGGAGCACACGGTTGGGAAAAACGCGACGATCAATATTTATGGAAAAAACATCATTTTTCTAAGGAACGAGCCAGGCTTTGAGGTGCGAGGAGGTGGCATTATGGCGTGCAAATCCCATATAAGCTTAATCTAACCTGATAAATTAATGGATTTTCTGCTCTTGTTTCCGCGTGAATAAAAGCGAGGTACTCGCAAAAAAACACCTCCTATAGAGCGAGGATCATTCTCAATCTATTTGACATTGGAACGGGGAAAAAAATAGGGAAGTGACTAAGTGTAATTTAACAATTTCTTCCTCCTAATACACCATGTTCGTTTTATGGCTTAACCAAAGACACTAAAATACTCGTACACAGTATACGAAAGACCATGGGCACTCCGTGTCGGCACCTTTCATGTTCCCCTGTCCCGAAAATACGACTGCAGCGCAAGAATTAATAGGGCGGCAGGAGTGAGTATGAAATCATACTGTGATGAAATGTCCCAAGGAAAAATGGGCGGGGCGATTTTGCATAATCGTATCGTAGGTGACGTGTCACTCGCTCGACATAGGATAACAGATAGCCATAGGGTTGCACACCACTTCCTAGTTGGCTAAGTATATAGCAATCCGTTTGAAAGGAGTGATACGATAAATGCATTTTGTTCCCTTCGCTCGTTAGTCGGAATGTTGGCGCTGTGTATCGCGGGACTCAAGGAATGCGCGAAATGACCATACTGCATGGTCTTTCGTATACTGTGGCCCGTACCTGTAATGGTAAAAACTGACAGTTACGAGTAACTGAGCGTATCGATTTCAATTTTCTCAAGGGCAACCATTCGTCTCGCTCATAGCCCTTGTTTTAAAACAAACTCCCCCGCTTCCTTTTAAATTGAACTCACGAGTAAATAAAAATAAAGCAATGTTTTAATCAACGAGATTCATTTTATAAAGATATAAACGAAATAATGTCTTAGTTTAAATACGTATATCGAGTAAAAACATTTTTCTCTTCCGAGTAACAAAGTTCGACTCTCTTTAAGACGAATCTCAAGGGACGCCACAATTTGTTTGTTTAAACTGTAGTTCGTATCATGGGAAGTTCAGGCAAAACACGACTGCAACAATAACAATTAAAGTTTCATCAAAGTTTGGATGAAATCCAGCCCCACTTCTATGAATGGGATGGTGCTTCAACTTTATCGGGGGAATTCCCCGTTATAACGTACCTTATATAGTTTAACCGAATTTTTAACCGAAAATATGTTATATTCTAATTTTGATTTCGTCTTAGACGAAGAAATTAACAGTATTCGGCAATACCATATATGACGGGGGCTGGAATTGAGTTAGTACCATCAGAAATTGGTATAAATCGAGTTCTTCTCAATGATGTTTCACACTACCACATAATATTCCTGTTCCGTGTTTTATGGATGACCCTCTCTTCGTGCCACTCTATGAAAGTAGATTTTTTCTCTCTCCATTCAATTCCTCCTCCCAATTTTAGCCCCGAATCAATATTTCCCACTGAAAAGAAACCAGGTTTCAACACTTTGGTAAGAAGTTCTCAATTGAAAATTGCACAATTGCACATATGCTAATGAGCTGTCAAGAACTGAGACATCCCGACCGATATCGGCTCGTTTTCGGTGTCCTCCCTCTCTAATGGGAGATGCAGTTGTCATCCCGGAAGTAATTCATTACTATGGTAACTTAATATGTCTCACCTAGCAACTCAATTAGTAGTGTCAATCCGGTGGCACTCAATACGATTGTTCAACGTAGAATACTGCGGGCACGATCGACGCAAGAGTTGCAGCAGTTTGCCTCGCGCGACGCTCGTCACGAAACGCAGTGGCCACGCCTACGTCAATTAGCCAGCTGCTGATTGGCCATCCCATTCGTCGTTGACAACGTTTGCCCCATTTACGCCATATTATTGTATAGTCAAGATGAAATGTTTTCAACGACGAGGCATCGATCGTTATTGCAAATAAAAGAAATTTACACCGCTCTACTTGTACATTATACTCTACGAATAAACAATGGTTAATTTCGAGCATGTTGAAATCGGGGGAAACTTTTGTTCGTCCGTTAAACATTACGGTGGAACCTCGTTATACGAATTTCTGCTATAGTATACGAACTCATTTCAAGTTCTAGACGAATTCCTAACTCGCGTATTACAATTTTCGGTTAAAACTAACTATGGCGTCTAGATAATAAGAAAAAAACAGGTACGTTATAACGGGGAATTCCTCGATAAAAGCTGCATCGCCTTCCCATTCAAATAAGTAGGGTAGGATTTCATCCAAACTTCGATGAAACATTAGTTCTTATATTGTTGAAGTCATGTTTTATCTGACTTCCGATAAAACGAACTGTATACAGTTTAAGCGAACAAAATATGACGTTCCTTGAGTTTCGTCTTAACGAGGTGTGATTGTATAAATCAACTGCACAACACCGTGTCAGCTGCATTTCAAACTGATGCATTTTTTAAAAAAACATTTCCTCTGAAACTGCTTAAGATAAAATGATACAGCAGTTGAAGCATTTCTCCTACAACATGAGGATGCTGTTGTGCACAGCTAACAATACAGTAATAGAATATTAAAATAAATTACGGAGAAATTTACGTTAAAATAAAATAAATAAACGAGATGTAAATTTAGGTAAAAATACTTTAAAATCACTGTTTAAAAAGTCTAAAAAGTGGAACCATGTTTACGCCTTTTTTATTTTTTAAAGGCAGATTTTCCCGCGTTTTTAAAGAACTTTAACAATGTTTGAAATGGAAATTTTTCGTCCTCTGTTCCTGCTCGTTGAAAAAATTAAGCCTTATTTCATTTCACCATGAAATGAAGTAAATAAAGGGTTCGTTAAAGATTTTTTCTTTAGGTGCGACAGGTGCGATTTTCTAAATTTTAATATTGCACGTTTTGAGTTCAATCTCACTGGGATGATATCGTATGAATTTATGATCAAATAACTTTTTGAAGGGTATGAAAAGGTCTTTGTCAGATCAATATCTTTTGAAAATAAGAATTTACTGCGCTTAGGCACGCATGCCTGCGATGCCGGCTCTAAATACAGAAAGGTATTTTCATAAAAAATATATGCAATGTCTGAAGCTCCATGCACGTTAACTTTGAAGAGTTTTTACTTCCAAATGAGACATTCGGATGTATGGCTGCCATTATAAAAAAAACCTAATAAATATTTAAAGAGTTAATGTAATGCTCGCGCAGAAAAATGACATCAAAGAATGAGCTTATCAACGTGTACTTAAACTGAAATTTTGCATTTTTTTGCTTTAAGAGATGATTTAAATAATTGAAACGAGCGTTGCGTTACAATTCAAAGTGTCGCTCAGAAGCATGGCATACCAACGCAACGGAGAAATGGAGAAAAGTAAGGCACTGACTAAAGAAAATGGGAAAAACGATGGTTAAAATAGGGAATGAACGTGAAAAAACACCGCCATTGGGAAACAGTCGACGATTCAGTTTTATCAGATTATCCGTAAAAATAAAAAATCTTCTCATAGTGTGAGGAAAAAGCGCCTACACGAGAGAAATTTCAATAAACAAAAGAATTAATAAAAATTCAAAATATATACGTGAACGGAAAATTCAAAAATAAGCTCTAAGCTAAGGCACAAATAAATTGTTTGGTAAAATATGGAAACTGACTTACGTTGTCGAGGGGAACATAAAATATAAGATGCTCACTAGAGAGAACAATTGCAGATGTGTACGTACAACATTGGCAGTGAATACTGACAGGCAATTTTTCTCAAAATATTTGGGTTATGTTATTGGCTATATATTTATTTAATTTATTTCAAGTTTCTTAGCTGTATTTTAAGGTATTTGTAAGATTTTGTTTGCGTAATCTTCCAAAAAAAATCTAAAAAAAAACAACAACACGGGGGCTGTGTCCGAGTCGCGGCCGCAAATAAATAAAGATCAAATTCTACTTCAAAACCAATGTTTCAGTTAGAATAACACTGTGAGCAAAAACATCACGACTTATTTGATCATTTCTAAGCAAGAAAGTGTTATTTTACAGGTTCTCGATTGAACACCAAAATCAGGTTGAGCTACCTGAATCCTTGGCATACAGTATATGGAAAGAAAGAAACTCTAGCATTCGAGCATTAAATAGACGTCAAACACCAATGTCCTTGAAATGTGCTTTAAAGCTTAAACATTCCACGTTTTAAGTTGGATCTCATGGGGATGAATATCGTGTAGTTTAAAAATATTTTCATAATAGGAAACAGCAAGATGTTCTGTACTGTAAATTAAACAGGTTTTATAAAGCAAAGCCTCGCTAATATTTTTAATATTTTTAAAACATTACCCCTCCAATGCAGTTTGCACGATTTATTTACAAAAAAACATAACGAAATAACACCGGAATACTTTCAGATGTGTCAAATTTCGAAAAATAAATTATCCAGTTATTCATTTTGACTAATCGTTTTTCCGCGTTTCTATAAAAAATAAAGATTTACACCCTCTGGCTTATGACTATATTTAAAAATATATTAGTTTCGTTTTAAAATATCTACTGTAGGCTACATACTGACCATCGTGCTTTACGACCGTTGTAAAAGCCATCATTGGACATTATTCTGCGTTCGAGGGATTCGTTGAGCTCAGCATTTTGTAGCAGAGGTTGTTAATGAGCCTCATTACACTTTAGTTGCTGATTCCCAGCTGTATCCCAAATCAATGTCGTTATTCGGTCGTGTTTGATGCCAATGGTGGTCAATGGTAGTAGACACTGACTTTATCAACTCTTTTCAAGCGACAACGGGATCATACTAAATGAAGCCAAAACAATTGTTGGTAAGTGCAATTAAGCCTCTGCAGAAAACTATACCTATGTTAACATTGTATTAACATATTTATTTAATGAATATTTCTAGACTTTTAAAACAATTTGAAATTCAATTTACATACGTTATACATATGTACTTGACTCAAGTCTGCAAGTATACGTATTTTAAAATCCGATTACACAATTGATACAAATCATTTCCTAATAACAATAAATTGAAAAAAACAATTTTAAACTATTTTCATGTATAGCGCATTTTATGCAACTAACCATTATAGTGATGACTTTTCCATGAGTAAAAATTTCAAAAGCAATATCATTTTTAATTGTTTCGTATATCCTTATTTAGATAATATTTAATATTCAAGAAACGGTAGCTGACATCATTCTTCAATATGTTTTTTTTAAACTTTTTCATTAACATGTATATTTCGCTGATGGCTCGAGATGATGGTTAGCCTTTTTTTTTAGTTATAAAGTATTTTTAATTAAGGGAGTTATAGTACATTGTTTTTAAAACAATGCTATAGCGCACGAAATAGACTACAAATTGTAAACGCAACTTTAACACACACTGGGAAGCCAAAATATTCGTTTGACTCGCTTTATCGCGATATTCGCTTTATTGCAGCGGTCTGGAGCACAACCTGCAATATATCACCGAAGCATGCCTGAATTTATGTATAAACATGTACAGCTGTAAACCAGCGTATATTATTTTGATATCAGAAGTTGATTTCGAAAGTTTATTACTGCAGATAAAGCTTTTATAACCGTTTCAGCGATTCAAAATAAGGTTAAAAAGGGTTGAAAAGAATGTCTCGATTTTACGACTGCAACAACTCTAACCAGAAATAACTGGCTCGCGAAGAGTGGCGCCATCTATGATCGACGTAAGGCAACGCCGGAGGAACGTTTCTGAAATTGGTTTTAACGGCCTCGACGAAGGCTCGAATCATCCGCTAAAATTCGGCGTAAAACGCATGAATTGACGTACGAAAAATTCCGTAATTGAATTCGGGGGCTCTTGTTTTTCGCGGTTTGATAAGCTCGTAAAAGAGCGCCGTATGGTAATTTTCAATTCGGTTAATCGATGTCTCATCAAAATTCAGCCATAAACCATGAACCGAGGAAATTCTTTCGTTCTCCGTTATCTCGGTCATAAATTCACCGAATGATTACGCCCCAACATCGGTCCTTTTCTGGATGGAAATTTCATCTTTATGACGAAAAAGCCTCTTAAAAAAGTTTGCCTTTTTTTTCATTTTGAAAAATATACCCGGGATCCCGCGCGTCTAGGAGTAGCTTTTCATTAGCTCATATATAGTATTCCCACGCTCCGGAAAAAAACCTTTTAGCTTAAATTGAGTATCACGAGTATTAACGAAATTAAATGTTGGGAAATAGGAATCGTATAGGCCCGTGCGCCCGGGGGTCAAGGGCCAACGAAGGGGGGAATGGGATTAATGAAACGAAAAGAAATGATTGGATCCCTATTTATTGAGCAGCGAGCACCGGGTTCGCCGTTTAACACTGAGCTCGGCAAATTTTTATGCAAAACTTAATTCGGTCGAAGCCATTCGGTTGATTTTTCATTAGAGATAATAGCCCCATCTAGAGGCATAGCTATATATGGCAGCCAGTTAAACTAGTTTCACTCGCCGCCTTAATCTTACTACGCTAGATATATTCGACATGAGACTCGTGAAACGACTGCAGGATATACGACGAAGAAGGAAGGAGCTAGGGGTAGAAGGAGAGGGGGTAAGGGGATGGCGAAAATGAACAAAAAAATACCCGGGGATGTTCACCAAGTTCCTATAGGTAAAACTCTAAAAGATCGTGGTTGTGTCTTTTATCTCTAGGTTTACCTAATGTCGGATACGACTGTATTACTGCGCAGAAGTGCATCCATATTAACTAAAGTTTCATGTATTTTATGATAGCATTGCTGCGGAACACCTATGCAATCAGTGATTGCCAACATTTTGGGGGCAGCATCCTTGACAAGCCCGGAAGACCTTGCTAAGAACGGAGGTAAGGCATGAATTAAGTCACGTGATAAGGGGACTATAACGGCATCGAACAGTAACATATATACATGTATATACGGCTTTCAACGCCATGCTTCTTTACAATTATATCGTGAATATTTTTTACTTTATTTTTGCAATATCAATGTAGCGGAACATCAATGCAATCAGTGATTGCCAACATTTAGGGGGGGGGGAGGGAAAGTCACGCAAAACCCAAGTATCGCTAATGTTCGTATAAAAACCCAATATCGTACCTAATATCAAGATGTTTATATCCTTATTTTTTTGCTTTTGTAAATAGCATCACCATTAATAACCCGTATTTTTTACATGTGCAACTTCACAGAATATTGCAATATAACTAATTTGACGAGCATATTTACAGTATTGGGAAAGAAGATTCACCCCTATTTTCGATACATTTAAAAACTTCACACGAAAGTATACGAAACGTAAAATAATTTTCATTCCACACTTTTACGTCTCCACTCCAACAGATGAGTTCAGAATAATCCAAACAGAATCAATGTAATTGATTTATTTTATTGCGAATTCTGCAAGATTACTATCATTCTCTGAAATTGAATGACTTCAAATGGGTCATGCAATATTTTATGCCTAAAACGCAACAAGTGAATATATTATTAAAAACAATTTTAGATGGATTTATAACGTAGTATATATGAAGTAATGATTATCGTGAAGAAGGATACGTATGTTTAAGAACGAGCTACACATGTATAATCGTAACACTGTGTGTCGTTTTATATGGCTATAAAGCACAAATAATGTTTTTGAACCTCCAAACAAGGATGAAAGCAGCGTGGCTCCTGCAAACTTTTCGGACAACCTCCCTATTCTCCCTCGTAAATTTCCTATCCCCCTCACCGATCCTCTTCATCGATGAAAAATATCTTAATGAAAATAATGCATTTTGGGTTAATGTGGGCTTCGCGAAACTATTTCTTACATCAAGAAGCTCATGGAAAAGGAACTGTCCTAGCAACTGGTAATCTTAGATCCGCGAGCGAACACGATTTAGGAGGAGATGATGAAAATTGAGAAAGAAGAAAAAAAAAATATATCATGGGGAGACATTAGATTGGGCATTAAACGTTGCCATGTCGCAGAAATGTAATAGCAAAGGGAGCTTCGACGATGTTCGTTTCATCATTTAGGAGTGAATTTATTACAGTTGTATCGTGTCACAACCAAAATAAATACGTCCGTTTAAAACGCGGGAAAGCACGCGACCGTGTACGTAGCCTTAAAATGAACATTAATCAAATCACGCCATGGAAAGTCCTTCCAAAACTACACGTGTTTCGACAAGTGTTTGGAAAAATGCAGAACATCTGAAAAACATTTTTCTCTGAAGCGTACTGTCAGTGTTGTAAATTTCATATTTTATATAACCTTATGTTATACAAAATCCCAGGGATTTTTGTACATTGCTAAATATTTTTAAAAGATGAATAAATCAATTTTTGCACCAGCTTTTTAGTAATCAAAAAAATGAAAGCGCATGTAATTAACTCAATGACGTTTAAAGAATATGTTAATAATGTCATTGTTTTTCTCGAAAAAGATGCAGTGCATGGACTTTTGATAAATCCATGCAAGGCTATAGAAGTTTTGTGCATTTATAATCAGGGTACTCAAAATTTTTCCTGCGAGGTCACAAATTGCCGCACATTATCGCGAAATAACTGGTTTGCGTTGGTTAGCGAGAATTTTTGTTAAAGCGTTGTTCACCATTTCTGCTCAAAATCATCCCAACAAACAAGATTAACCCAACTTTACTCATCAAAGTACGCCACGAGGTAAATTAACAATGTAGTTCAAACTAATCCTTCCTTATCGACACCCGTCCACTTCAGGCAAAAATTCTTGTAATTTTGCACAAATCGTTACTTTTTGAACAAATTGATTTTCCGCTTAGCGAAACTGTTTTTTTGTTTTCACTTTCATTCTTTACTTTTACTTCAACTCTTGAAGGTAATTACGATGAAAGGATATTGCGCAATTTTTTATCCTAAACATAATCAATGTACGAGAAAGACAATAAACAGTTTAACGATCCATTAAGCCGTTTAAGTGGGGGGTTAATGGATTACAAATTTCACAATGGTCTAATTGTAAGGCGGAAAACCGTAGAATTTTTCAATTTTTTTTTAACTTTGGGGAAGTATTTGTTCATCTGAGTGGTAAATAAATGCAGTATGTATGCATTATTTAATAAAAGTTTTGAAGCACAAATGCGATAAAGCGTACATCTTTTTTTTTAAAAAATATTACAAGATAAAGCCATTCAAGAACCATAATTGAGTCGAAAAAAATAAAAAAAAGGTATAAATTATGTTTCGAAGTACTGTATTTCTCGTCAGCGCATTGATAATTGAGAAACAAATAAAACGAAAGAAACTTAATTAAGGCACAAGCGATAAAATAATATCGACTATAATATTATTACCGTGGAAAAACAAATTGTGAAGCAGAAATCGTTTGGGGCCATGTATAAAGGACGTCCGGCAAAGGGAGGGAAGGAGGGGTATGTGAAAATGAGACACAGGCGGACGAGGGGACGGGTTCAAAGAAAGTGGACGTCCGGGTGTTAAACTGTAATCAGTTTTAAATGATAAATTGATTGCATTGGTTTTATTTTCTTGCTAGTCAATTTTAGGAAAATTTGCTGATTTCTTCAGCTTATAAAAGACTGAATCAGCTATTAAATACATTACTGCCCCCGTATGGAGAAAGTGTTCATTTTGGTCTTTAAAACTGGGTGGTTTGGTATTTTGTTAGGAGAAATTCCCTGTTCCATATAATATTCTGTAGGTCTTTGGTTCACTAATAGTAGTATTTCCAATGTAAAAATTTGTAAAGAACATATCAAAAAGCTGTTTTCAAAATTGGACAGGACATGTGAGGGGAGGGTATTACATAAACAAGACAAGGGCGGACAGGGGGGAAGGGTGTCTAAAAACCTGGAAAAATACAAGACGTCTTTTATGGAAGATCCCTTTTGAAAACCCATTTTTTTGTAAACAAAAATCATACACGAATTCTGAGAGGGGAATGCATGGAACCATTAGAAATTTAGTATTATCACGGAAACGCCAACTAGTCAAGGGATTGATTACTTTTAATTAAAAGAGTATTGCATATTACATCAACTTACGGAAATTTAAATACCGTGAAAAAATATTTCCGAACTTCAAAACTATATTTGCATAGCTTGTTTTTCTTTCTCGAGATCCAAAGTGGTCATTTTCGTCGTTGAACTACTGTAAATGCCCTGCATTCGTCATGGACTCCCAGCACCCACCTCAAATGGTACAATTTAGCTTTATCATTCCCAAATCGGCGACGAAAGCTTGACCTTTAGGTTATATTAGCGCCACCGGTGCGAAAGGATGGAGGCCTAAGGTCGTCGTTGCTATGTAGGTTGCATTAATAAACCCATTTCCACTCGCATCGCGAAGCATCGTTTAAAATGTCACAACTTAAGATTTGACTCGCGTCCTTATCTGCAACCTCTTACGCATACTTATGGGCCCATTGCCTATTGTCCCCCTCGCATTAACCCACAACCAGGGCCCCCTACTTGCGGTGAGATGCGACGCTCGCGAGATGTCAAAAACCTGTTAAACGTCGACGCTTTCTATTAACACCGGGTGAAATCTCTACATCGATTTACAAAAAAAATAGTTGGTGCCTATTTTTCAGTCGGTTGAAATATCTCGAGACATTGCTGTTTACCCTGGGTCACGTAGAACGCATCGATAATGATCTGCCATCATTATCGCTCGATTTTTCACGAATACGAACGGTTAAACATCCGTACAAAAGTGAAAAATACACAATGTGGAAAACGGTGAATATAACCACACCGAGTAACACGTTGGTCGTTGGTCATCTTAAAATCAAATGTTAAGAATAGCTCGCTGAATTGTCATTAAAATGCAACTGGTCGTACTTTTTCATTCCCAAAATCTTCAATTGATAGTTTCGAAAGATGAACTTACCCAAAAAGTCGGTTTCCATGGTCCCTGGAGGTTCATCGGGACCTGTAAAAATAAATAAATACAAAAATTTAAATCGATGAAAATTATTTACAGGTTCTTACCCGTGAAATTCAAATGGTCTGCTAATCATAAAATGAAAATTAATCGCCAATGTAGGGCAAAATAAGCAGAAAATGCGAGAAAAAACAAGAATTTAAAATAAGTTCATTAGCTTTGTAGGCAGGCCTCCGCACTATTTTTCATAAAGAAATGCATTAATTTTATTTTAATTATGAACATTGTGAAGAAACGTACAACAGCAACGCGAATAATTTAATTACTGTAATTAACTGATGATCGATAAAAATTTTGTTCTGTTTGATTGCTATTATTACTCTCTTCAAACTGTTTAAGGGCCACTCAACAGAAGATGAACAATTTTAATTAATGTTTAGAAGAAAAACCAACGAACGAATAAGTGATAAATATAATTTGAATTAAATTAACGTGCATGCAGTAATAAAAATGTTATTACGTGAGGTCGGTTGCACGCAAGTCTTGTTTGGTCAAGCTGACCACTATCAAGCGGTTTTATATATTAATTCAATTAATATTACGTATTAGGCATGAGCGTAAATGGATACTGAATAATACGACAAAGATTAAGTAGGTATCTAAAAAGTTCTAAAAGTAAACTGAATTCTAAGAAATGAGCTTAAAACGATACTTTCTACATCGAGTATGTTCCGATTTTAACTGAAAAAGGGCCATTTGACCCCTGAAAACAGGCAATCACTGCAAGCGTGATAGTTGGTAGTGATTGCCTACTCGTATTTATTTTCAATTTTTTTCAGTGCATTTTTTAAAAACGGGTCTTTTGTTAAATCCCCGTTAAAAGCCCGTTAAATGTTCACAATGAGCTAAATTGTGTTATAAAGCAATCCGTTTAGAACTGTTATATTATACCAATGAAGTTAACGTCTGGTTATCCTCAACGGGCCAATTAATTAAAATACGCAGACGATGAATTCCTCGGCAGGGAATTAAGGAAATTAAACATTCCCGTGCTTACCACCTGCTGACACGTGTATACGTGCCTTTAATAATTAATAGAATTTCTAAATTTAATAAATATTTTTTTAAATTGTGTCAGAATGTTCATTTTAAGGTTGCATCCCAAAGTGCTAACTTGACAAAACAATAGGTTTTTAAAAATCAAGGGTGGCCACACAATTTTCATTTTCAATTTCCCTGACTTTTCCATGACTTTTCCCTGACTAAAATTCAAAATTCCCTGACCAAAACTTGCTCATTAATCCAAATCAATTTTTTTGTCATAAAGAAAAAAAAATAACAATTGCAATGAGAAGCTTGACAAAACACTAGATTTTGTTACAAGGCTAGCTGGGGAATTCTAGAGTGGATTGAAGAGGATTGGGGATGGCGCTGCTAACAGACTGAGAGCAGGGACAGCATTTTGCTTTTATTTCGGAAAATTTCCCTGACATTTCGATGACTTCCCTGACCACGATTTTTTTCCCTGACTTCCCTGACTTCCCTGACCTGTGGCCACCCTGGATTCGTAAAGCTTTTGTTTTGAGAAAACCTCAACATCTTGAACGTACTGTATGTCGTCAAGGAACATACTGTAGGAAATGTGCAAAATCGACCCGCTCATTGGTTTAAAAATCCACTTGAGGTTAATAAACCATTTACTTCAATATGCAATCTTTTGAACACATGACGACATGCCCAAGCACTGTACAAGTATACTGTATGTACAAATCGCAAAGCTTTGCTTGAGAAAACCTGAACATATTGTAGGTCGTAAAGCGATGTATGGAACATACGAAAAGTTAACAATAGGAGTACTCAGACCGAAGCTTTACGAAAGAGAATTTCGGCAGTCGTGAAGTCACGTGTAAAAATCGACACGCTTATCGGGTTAAAAATTCACTAGACGTTATCGCAGATTTTTAAAACCAATGAATGCATTCAATTTTCACACATGACTTCAAGAATGCCAAAAGTGCCATTGGTAATGCATCTGTCCGAGTACCCCAATTATCAGGACTAAAGATAAGATTCGTTTCATACAGACACAGTAAATTGTCACTTTTCATTGGTGTTTTTAACCAAAAATGAATTAATTTTTAAAATTACTTTAATCGAATCTGTTTTCTCCAAACTTTAAAAAAGTGGAACTCACTGAAGTATTGCGCTTGTCCTTGAAGTTTTTTCAATGGAAATATTAATTACACCGTACACACTAAAGAGAAGCTGATAATAATCGTTTTATAGCATCCTTAACAGCGCTTATTACTATATATAATTACTTTGAAATTTCTAGATAGGCCTACATGTATGTGGTTTTAATTAACATTAGGGATTTAAGCACAAGCGTCAGATTATCTTCTACTTACGTAAATTAATGTTTTTATAAATTAAAACACTAGGTCGTAAAAGTGCATCAGCTACTGTAGCATGTACATGAATCATATTTGCCGACTAAATTGTTCATGTGCATATTAAATTTACAAGTACATTAAAAATGCTACTTTGGATAAATGTATTATCAGAGTAAGCAATTCTTATTAAAGAAATTGTACAATCTCACGGTCCCTTGTATGGTAGCGGTACTCAGAAGCTTCACGCGTGGCACTTTCGGCAGTCGTGAAGTCACGTGGGCAGAAAGAATGCATGCATTTATCGGTTTAAACACAGCGATAACCTTGAGTGAATTTGTTTGATTTCGTCTGTCTGAGCACATTTAATACAGTATGACCAATCGTAAATATTACAATTTACATGTACATGTAGTTTGGAGGTATTTTAGGGATGCATGTGACCTTCTGAATCAATTGTATTTGTTAATTGTGCAGTCGGTAAGGTTACCCAGACAGAAGCCTTACGAATGGCAATTTTGTAGTCGTGAAGCCACGTGTGCAAAAAATCCTCTTAATTGGTTTTTAAAATGTACTAAAGGTTATCGCTATTTTTGCGCTCCTTTTGCCCACGTCACTTCACTACGACCATAAGTGCTATGCGTAAAGTCACATCGTAAAGTTATCTGAGTACCCTTGGGGTGTTATGTTTGTTTACCTTATGGCAGAGTTAGGGTGAGAGCACGTTGGCATTTATTCATGTGATTTGTTTACTTATTTTGAACCAGTGTCGCGTAGTGGTAT
>JAQGAO010002000.1:0-21490 GCA_034697705.1 Ommatoiulus sabulosus | reverse complement strand
ATTCTATACCTAGAAGCCTGCAATTAAAACCCTCAAATAACGCACAATTAAAAATTTTAGAGAGCACCCTGCAATCCCCAAATAGTGCTTTGTAGATCCCTCTATAATACTACGTATATTTGAAAATTGTCATTGAGAGACTTGCAAAACTAATCAATGTCCCTTTCTTGCTGCCGACACGTGTTTCTTTCACCCACGTGCTCGCTCTGCCCCACGTTTGTAGGCCTATACGCGCCCAGCGATTTACACTAAACACCACAAAAAAAATAATGCAAACGCTAAAAGCTATAGACTACAAACACTCGTTGCTAAAATCCTACTAACGATCCTGATTAAAACCTATTAAAATTTTGATAAATGCAATCAAATTATCGTAGTTATACTTACCGTCCTGAGCTTTCTATACCTGCGTCCGTCCTCCTCGTTCTCGTTGAATTGCCGCCCTGTGCGGTGAACTAGGCACGTATGCTGTGGTGATTGTAGGACTGGATATTATTCGTAATCGGGCTTGGCAACCCTGTCTAACATGATATTAAACACAGTGGTATCTACTTCAGTAATCTCGTCCAATTTTACTGGTTAAAGTTTGCGCTTTGTTGACTTTATTTGCCTTGTCGGTGGGATGGGACGTTGGGCGCCAGTTATGAGCTCCCTGGCCCGGTTTTACCACAGGGACTGGTTCTACCGCAGGAAGTTGTGAGGACAGCTTCCTTTTGCGGCAAAACGTTTCTGCGGTGTACGGTTTCACCGCACTTTCCCGGAGTGGTTGCGGTTAAATTCACCTGGATCGTGTCGGGTTGGCCGCGGAAATGCGGTAAAAGAGCTCACCTTGGGATCGGTGGCTACGGCCTCTCTAAGGTGGAGACTGGTCTCTAGTTGCCTGGGATCCTTGAATCCCATATTCATTCATCCTTGAACTTATAGAACTAAATGAGCTTCTAGAGTCGGGTATCAAGTTGGTTAGTGCGCTTAATTCAAGTGCAACTTAATAATCTTTATTTTTACATTTGTTCATAGGCAAATACAATTGGACCTTCCTGGAAGGAGGTGAAAAATAACAAAATCTCCGCTAGTTGGGAGAGCGAGCTGGTGCTGCTTTCGGGAGTCGTGACTAGGACGGACTACTGAACGCTGATGATGCCGTTCCTTATATACTCCACTGAACATCTGGGTGATGGTGGCTCCCTCTGTCATCTGGGGATTGGTTGACGTCATCTTCTTGGTGCCTGCTGATGTGTGGCTGCTATTCCAGTAGCGGTGACCTCCTAGCTCCTGAAAATCTCCCTTGGGTTGAACCTTCTGGCGGTTGATCCAGGTATCGTTGCAAGTTTCCGAGGAGTAATTTAAAAAATTCCCAGCAGATTATGAGGACAAATTGGCAAAATTCTTAACCTTTTTAGAGTTCAAAATTTATGTTTTCCTAGTACAAATTTGCAAAACATTAAAATGTTTCCGAATACAAGTTTTTTAAAGTTTTGGACGTCCGAATGGGGGGAGGGGTTCTGGTTGACCGGACACAATGGGGTAGGGTAAGACCAATTTTGGGAAAATTTTGTGGACGTCGTTTTTGAATGGCCCTTAGCGCTTACTCCATATTTAAAATGATAATTACGATCTTATAATATTATTTTGATCTTTTTCTCGCTTTTTACGGACTATCTGTAGTTTATTATCTGTTCCAACCATCCCAGATAATGGTGGTGTGTCTACTGTAAATTGTATGAATTAATCTTGTATTTAAAAATTGATTGTCAGTTTCAAAATGTATGTTCATAAACCCGCAAATATATGTGGTCGACAGATAAGTGCGTTTATTTTCCAAATTATATTTTAAGGTGTTTTATAATTTTTTTGTTTATCAAAGAGTATATACAGTAATTTTCGTTTGATTTCTGCGATGTTTTTGACTTGTAAAATACATATGTCTCCACATCTGCACATTATATGCACTTTATATAATGTCGCTGATAAATGTAAGACCAATTTGGACCTATATTTTATGATAAACTCTCTGTGGTGTCAAAAAGTAGCTGTATTTCGCTAAATTTTGTTGACATTTTGTTTATGTTCGCCGTGAAATTAAATCTTCTGTTTTCTACAATAAATAGCCTACATAAATTAAAATACTTGTTTTCTGGGTTTAATATTTTGCCGAGAGTAGTTTCCTGTCTTAATCAGATTTTTTATCATGGCTTTGTTGAAGAAATTACTTAATTTTCCTATTTATTATCTTAAAGTGATTCCTGTAACATTAAAATGTTTACCTAAATATCCCAGTAATAATGTCCAGTTTTCGGCCCAAAAAATACTCTGCTGTTTTTTTCTATTTCTGTAATTTTGTTGCTTTTCCAGAAAAACTCCTGTATTTTCTAAAACATTCCAATTACAGTATCCTGTTTTTGTTTAAGAAATCCCAATGCTTTTCCATTTTTTAATTTCATCTTCCAATTTGCCAAATTAATTTAGCAAATTAGTACTCGGAAAACCTTGCGAATTTTGTGCATGGAAAACGTGGACAATATGGCTAATTTGTACTCGAAAAACGTGGAAAAGTTTGAAAATCTGTAAACTCCGAAAATGTGAAACATTTTTGCAAATTTCTACTCGGAAAATCGGCCCTGAGCTTATACCTTGTATAAGTATTAATTTTGGATTCCCATTACTGCGTTGAATTTCCCTGACTTTTTAAAAAAACATTCTTCCCTGACTTTTACAGGTCATTTTCTAGTTTTCCATGTTTTGCAGGTTAAAATAATATGCGATTATAGTTTTCAAAAAAAACCCATAAAATGCTCGATTTTCTAATTATTAATTTATAAATTAAAAATAATTAAAATCAATTGTTCAATAAAATGGCCAAAATCCGTTTCGTTAAATTATTGTAGAACAGGCGTCCCATAATCGTGATTGGTGGTGCCTCTTGCAGCATACACTATGCGAAATTCAATTCTAGCCCTGTTCGTGGAGGCTAGAGAGGAAGATTTTTCCCTTTTTCAGCAAACTGCTACCAACACGACACGAAGGAAAAAACAACTGCAACCGAGAAGACACGAAGCAAAAACTGGCGCCGGTAGCACTGAGCATTGAAAAAACGCCCCCTTTTACGCTTTTTCTTTGTCGTGTTATTCCTGTCGTAAGGATACTCCCGTAGGCACGTGCCCACTACAGAAAACTAGCACAGTATACAAAATATAAGTAGGTGCACTCCAATGGACGTTTGGGCTCCAAAAAACACCGCAGCGCCGCCATGTTTACGAAATCAACACTAAGATGAAGCCACGCAAAGGCAAAGACAGAGAAGATCTTAGTAGCTACAGGCCAGTGGCAATAAATAGCTGTGTCTACAAGCTGTATGCAGGCCTCTTACGATATAGGTTGCAGAATGAGTTGGAAACTGGAGGGAAGCTAGTTTCCTAACAAAATGGGTTCCGAAAGGGTCGGCGGGGTAGTGATAACTTATTTGTACTCACACAGCCGATGAAGGTTGCTAAACGGAAGGGTAAACCCATGCTATTTGCATTTTTGGTCATAAAAAGTGCCTACGATAATGTGGACTGATCTGTGCTCTGGAAATTACTGGGAAATTATGGAATTTTCCAATATCTGGTTGAGGCTATTTAACAGTTATATGACACTACAAAATATGCGATCCAATGGGGCGATATTAAAACAAGAGGTATTCATGTTAATAAGGGTGTTAGGCAAGGATGCCCTCTTTCATCTGTGTTATTTTTGGTATACATCAATGAGCTAAGCGTCTGCTTACAAAATTCGGGGCTGGGCTATAAAACAGGGGAAAGAAAGTTGCCAAGCCTAATGTTCTGCGATGATGTCACTCTAATATTAAAAGACACTGAGGAACTGCAAAGTCTTTTAAACATAGCAGAGAAGTATGGAAAGGACTATGGGCTTGAATATGGCTGTGATGAACAGAAATTGTGCCTACTAGTTAGAGCCAATCTACCAGCTATGTGTGTGCTAAAACAAACCGATGGAGAGGACTGCCATCTGCAACACAATCAATACAACTTGTCTGGAGGAGATTTCTTGGAAACATTGACAGTAAACAGTTCTGTGAAATGAAGACACCACGAAGCGTGCCAAGCCAAATATGGTATTGCTTGAAAAGCCTGTGCATCATGCATATGTCAATGGGTGACAGTATTTCCTAGAATTAATGCCAGATAGAACCAGCAGATACCAGCTAACTTCATGTACGCATTTGGCCTAGATACAAAGATCATACGAGTACAGCATTGACGTCAATGAGACACCAATTCTGAGAAATCCTTGAATCCAAAGCAATAACAAGACACCAACTGACACCTGGAGAGGGTAGAGGGAATCAACATGGTCAATTCAGTAATGTCCAAATATCTCTTGAGCCAAGCCATATCAGAGAATCTGGACAACACCATTATGTACACCAGGACTCAGCGCACCACCAGGAAAGCAGAGGGAAGAGAACACATAGAGGCTGTAGAGGGTGTGATAACCCCGTGACCTTGTGGTCACGGGTTCAACTTGGATGTCCTTGAAGGCGGCTAATCATTCTTGGGTCTCCAATGGAATGCGGATTACTGGGGAAATGGTGCATGCCTTGCATTCCATTTATGGTATATAATGTTAATGTTTGGGACGTTTAGGAGAGTTCGTTCGGACTAGCGGCCGCGAGAGGTGCTCCTCCATGTTGGGGAGAGTGGCCTAGTATATTTGTCATTATATTGGATATGGTGAAGTCGGTGTAACTGTGCTAACCCCCTGTAACATGTGAGTGATAGTTATTAAACAAGTAAATAGTAAATGGATTCGACTCTCGTCTCTTCGGATATTCAAGAACCCGACCCCGGGTTCTCACTTTTAAGAATTAAATGGCGGCGGTTCAGTCAGGAAACCGCTGAACATTTTTAACAGAAAAAAAAATTCTGACTTTCAAGTATGATTGACAACCTGCTCAAGCTCTATCAATTAGCTCTCCAGTTTATTTAAAATAACATGAACAGTTTCAAGTGCCCATAAAATCCCCAATAATTCATCGTTAGCAGTTTCCGCAGAGTGTACAACCCTGTTAAAACTGCATCTAAAATGAAGTTGGGAGGCTTTATGGGATGCTAAGCGTGGCGCCAACAACCAGCATCTTGCTTGGCCTTGACCTAATAGTCGCTCCGAATTTTAGCACATTGATTTTAGCACCCAATGCTATACGCCATTTCAGTAGTTGTGCCGAGTAGTTTTAGTCTGTTATCATATCCCATCAGCAGTACTGTGTTTTAGGTTTTAAATTCAAATGGCGACAGTTTACGACTGCATTGTCGTGGGTGCTGGAATTGAGGGATCTGCCACTGCGTACCAGTTATCCAAGACAGGAAAGAAAATCCTTCAACTGGAGCAGGTAAATACCCGCTTACATTTTCTGCTTAAAGCATAGTTGACCTACAAAACGCCTTGATCGATAGAGGCGAATGAAGCAAGGCCGGACTGCTGACGATACATTACATCAGAAGTTCTCGATTGCGATATACCAAATCGAACGCACTAATTAAGGCACAGATGAGCTCGTGAAATATGCAAATCAATCTGGGTGCAATGAATAAAGGGGAACTACTGTACTGTATATTGATTTGATTTGTGACAGTTTCCCTTATTGGATATAACGAATTGATTTCCTTAGTTTTTCCGTAAGAATTAAAAAATCCGAATGTCAAGATAGAAACACGATAATCAGGAAATTTTGTACGGCGTATAGTTTTCTGTAACATACATTTTCTTTGTTGAAAGAAATCTGAAAGCAGGAAATGTGAAGGAATGACAGAAACATGATAGTCTGTGATTTTGTCTCTACATTATAATGCTCGTAGGTTTCGTTTTTTACAGTTGAAGTCATTGAGAATATTTAATTTCAATTGGATTTTTTTGAAATAGAGTATACTAGTAGATGAATCTAAACTTTAAACTAACTTTCTACAATGCGAAGAATTCAGACAGGAGCTTTACGAATTGTACTTTGACAGTCGTGAAGTCATGTTTGAAAATGGAATTTATTAATTGGTTTAAAAAGAAATTATCTTGAGTAAATTTATTTACTGTATACCACTTAAAGCGTGTCAAATTTACGACTGTCAAAGTATAAGCTTCTGTTTGAGTACCCCTAATGCACTAATCATGCTAAAGGCCAAATTCATTGCATCCAAAATCTATGAACAATATTCAAATATAACAATTCCACATTACAATATCACATTAAATTGCAAGGAGTTATATTGTATTCAATAAATTAAGTTTTTCTACCAACGAGCGCACGAAAAAAGTTTTAATTTCGTTATATCTTTTATTTTTTTCAAGAGGGACAATCGCTTTAGCATTTTTCCAACCGCAAAGCGAAATAAATTCAGTTCATGTTTATGTTTTAGTGCAACTAGTGCAATTCTTGATTTAAATTAACAGCAGTTTTAAGAATTGGAAACTAATTGATCACACAACACCTATACGCGCTTACTTCCAACACAATACATTTAACATTAATTTCGTTTGGAAATTTAGTACTCTTTGCTGCATTCCGACGGCAGTTCCCATGGTTGTTCACGTCTTACGAGGCGCGGCTATGATGAGGAATGCTTTGCTGCTCTGATGGAAGATGCTCATAAGGAATGGCGTGAACTAGAAAAAGCCAGCGGCCAAAGCATTTATGTGTAGGTGCAGTTCTTACTATTTGTATTTTTATAAAGGGGTTTGATTTTGTATGTTATTTTTAAGCACGTCTAGGCATGCGACCCATAAAATGTTCAAACATTTCTGGCATTTTATAACATTTCAGGAAGACTGGATGCCTTCAGGTAGTAAAAGACAAACTTGAAGACCATAAAGCTTCTCTAGCATTACTTGAAAAATACAAAGCGCCATTCAAAATCTTGGATCCAGCAACTCTTAAGAAGCAGTATCCTCACTTAGCCTATTCTGATGAGTACAAAGTCATCTTAGATGAGGATGGCGGGGTCATTTTGGCGGATAAGGGTTTGGCTGCATTTCAGGTGGGCGTTGAAAAATTAATGCTGTCATCGCATGGACATTTCAAGGCTGCCTTCAGTGTGCATACAGCTGTATATATTTTCCAATTTTTTTTTAGAGTTTGTATGTGAAAAATGGAGGCGAAGTTATCGACAACTGTACTGTAACTGAGATTGTTCCGGATTCACAAGTTACTGTCAAAACCTCAAAAGGAGATTTCAGTGCCAAATCAGTCATTTTGTGCATGGGGCCATGGATTAAATCATTCGCTTCAACACTTGGACTAGAGCTTCCCGTCCAAGTAAGACACTAAACAACTCGCAAAAAATGTCTTGCAATGCATGCCTACAGTAATTGCGGTTATCACGATACATTATTTGGTGAATGCATTTTTGTACTAGCGCCACTGTTTGTAATTTATTTTCAATATAGCCTAAACGACCGTACTACATGTACTGGAAGGAAATTGAAACTGGTTCCCATACTATTCAAAAAGGAATGCTTACTTTTATAGACGTGGATGTGGATATTTATGGATTTCCATCACTGGAATTCCCTGGTCTCGTAAAGGTAAATGATATTAAAAAATATATTGCATATTTTTATAGCTGCCTAAATTGCAAAGCAAAGCTGAAATAGTCTGATACAATGATTTTATATCACACAGCGTCCAATGTAATAAGATACTTCAAACAAAAGGAATATACGGTATAGACACTATCTTATTGCAGATGTTTGACAACCCAGCATTGTGCGCAATATACATTTCTCGGAAATCTAGTGCTTCAGGCAAAATATTAAAATCTCTAACAGTGTTTTTCACGGAGCCAATTTAAAACTATATTGAGCCATTCATGAGTATGAATTTTTATAACTGTGGTGCCTAGAGTTTTTTTCAAAATGTTATATCTGTGTATGCTGTACTACGCTATAAATATACGAGTATTTTTAATTTTACATGTTGACCATCAGTCCCAAGCAAAATAAGAACATTGATGAAACATATTGCTTTATTTTAGGTTTGCTTTGACGGTGGTAATAATTTCGACATTACCATACCAGGTGATGACGACAAACCTCCTGCAAAACTCGAGGAACTATGTGCTTATATCAAAGAGCATTTGCCAGGAATAGAGACACATCCAGAAATAATGGGAAAATGCAAATACTCTGTGAGATAAATTACGTGTGCTTATAATACAAATTTGGGTTTTTTTTACTAGTAATAAATAAGATTTTTTCCCTCCACATAAGGTCACACCGGATGAAAAATTCATTTTGGACAAACATCCAAAGTATCCGAATATTGTTATTGGTGCAGGGTTTAGCGGTAAGATTAAATATCTGAAATCAACTTTCTGTTTTAACAATCGTGTGTTTACAAATTCATTATTATATTTCCAGGAAAAGGTTTTAAATTTTCGCCAATTGTGGGAAATATCCTTCGCGATCTAGCTCTTGGCCAGCAGCCCAAATATGACATCACAGACTTTAAGATTACACGTTTTCTGTAATTGTCCAAAACAATATTCTTGTATCAGTTTAAAAACCTTCTACACTTGTTTTAAAATATAAATGAAAAGTAAAGTCTTTAAAGTAGTTGCAAAACATGTGTTTATTTATAATGCTTAGTTCTTAACAATTCTTATATATTTATATAAAATAAAAGATGGTATTTGTGTACAAACAGATGATCACTCTTAAATAATATAAATTTCAGCTCATAGAAAATCATCAACTCTGTACATCTCAAAAATTATATATGAACATATCACGCTTCACGATATATTCTCGTTAATTCGTGCATTTAAATGCAGGTAGCAATTCTCTAAGGGCAATTAATAACATCGATGAACAATTGAGCATTACCATAAATTGTCGAATTGTAAAGTTGCCAAATTTATTTCATGCGATTTAGGACTATTAAGGAAATCAAAATGCCCAACAATGCACATGCAGTCATTCTAATTATTTAGTAAATGAAAACAAGTAATCGATTTGTTTTGGCAAAGAATGTATAAATTTGGAATATTCAATTAATTTGCATTTAATGAATAAAATGAGATATGAAAATCAAGTTGTGAATTAAACAAACATATTTTCGAAGTACACTTTCTCCGTAAACTGGAAAAAGGGAAAATCGTAAGAAAAGCTCAAAATTAGACCAAACATTTCAGTTGAGTTTATACTTATATTAAAACACGCGTGCATGGTTTAATTTTGGTCTTTCTTGCTCAAAATATTGTTTTAAACTTGGGTTCGCTCAAACTCAAATCTGGCAAGTATAGTCCAATGGACATACGAGGCACAAGCTCATTGGAAACTTTCGATAAGATACACATTTGCAATTAAACCCCACCTGAATGAAATAATGGCAAGAGAAATCTCGTTTGGTAAATCACTAATTTTTGGCATTAATCTTATGAGATGGAAGTGCTGATCAACGTAAACATTTGCATTGATAAGGGTAAGATGCAATGCTAATGTCATTGACTCGCAAGTCCTTCTTTTCGATTCATTCATATCCATTGTACTAACGGATAGAATTGCAATTTAGCCGCAGAAGAAAAGCATAATTAGGTTAAATGGAAATGAAGTGCACTAGCCCTGGATAAATTGTGGTCGTTCAGTACGGAAGAATAAATCATTGACACCCAAGTAATTGTGCGCCTCGTTGCAAGGAAGGGACTCATCCGGGTGAGCACAAACTAACCTGGCTTGATCGAAAATGGTTTGATTGCCGCAGAAGAAGCTGAACATCTGGGTTTGTTGGGTGCCATCGGCTAAAATCACTGGATTGCACACGTGGAAAATCTAGATGGATGAGATTAAAGTAGTTATTATTTCTGCAAACAACCAAATGCACGTTGCCTATCATTGCTTGTCTTCAGATTGTACAAGAAAACTATCACCGAAAGGAAACATAAAATATTGTTTTTAAGATCTGCATGTAAATTGGTGATAAAAATATGTCAACAAGTCTACATGTATTCTGTATAGCATAACAATTAAAACAATGTTTTTTTTAAGTCCTAACACGAATTATCTTTGTCTAGTTTGTAGTTGGATTATTGTGGAATACATTAATCCATACGTACATACTGTACATGTACATGCAAAGTAAAGAATACATGCCCATTTTAAAAGTTGCATCGTCTTGCGCAGTATCTCGATGCTAACATTTTAATTATGCAGAAAAAAGTATCATAAAAAGAAGTTATTTTAATTGTATTGCAGGCATGCAGGTGTACTTAACAGCCTCAAATGTTTGTTTTTGATTTTTAACGTTGGCCTATAATTTAAATGCGAATTGCAACATATCGTGCGTAATATCTTAGCAACACTATTTATTCAGCAAAACATAACGACAACCACGTTTTAGTCATTTCTGAAGCTGGGAAAGCAGGTGAGAAAAATACCTGGCAGTTGTTGTCTTGGTCAGCATAGTATCCATAGATTCGACCTTGGCAAGTGAATGTAGATCGGACTTGGCCAACGATGAATTCCACGCCATCGGGTAACGTGTAGGTTTGCGGGGCACCGAAGCCAAATGCTTGCCTTTTGACCTGCAAATCAGCATCGTGTCCCATTAAAAATTCAGCCCGTTGATCCCATACAATTACCTCGAATTGAGATGAACTAGATGTATTTTAAGTAAACTTAATATTCCATAAATTATTTTAAATTGGCCTAATGGAATGAATTGTGATTGTATTTATTTAAATCGCTATTAACTCTAAACGCATCACAGAATCGTTTGAACGAAATTTTCTAAAACCTCAATTAGCAATGGACAATTTAATGACATTTATCAAATATTATTTAGTAAATTGCGATCGTTTAATTATTATTTCTTTTTAGTAAACAGAACTTCAATTGATCTATTATGTTCCATTCATTATTTGCAATTAAAACGATGGGCGGCTCTAAGCAGAAAAACTCTGATGATATTTATGGTGAAGCGTGCTTTTATCACATCATTGTTGGAAAACGTTCTTTTAAATTTTGGCAAAATCACGTGACACAGATTCCATTGCATTACTCCGCATCATCCAATTCATCATAGAATTTGAGGTTACAGGTGATGCTTATCGAACACTTTAATGCAACTTCGCCATATTGCCATAAATAAGTCTCGCAAAAAGTAGATGTTTATTTCCATGGTCGCATGCAGTTATTCTACTAGTGGAAATCTTTCACCGTAAACTGTTATGAAACCCAGTGTGTTGTCCCATGGACAGACAGAAAGTGATTCAAGTCCATTTATCAAAGAATGACCCCAATCAGATTGCGTGCCAACATCTTTCCATCTCAGAATTTCAAATTTTTAGTGGTAACAAAAAGGAGGGAGAAAGTAATGCTGGCGGTCTAATATTCGTGTAATTACAAGCATGGACGATGCCAAGTGAAGTGGCATGCAAACGTCCTCTTATTTAAGTTATCGCACGCCATATCAGACATCAATTACGTAAATTCAAAAAACATTTCCGCAAAACATTTTTTCGTGTCTGGTCCATAAATTAAAAGTGGGCACAGGTGACTATTACCATATTGGCCTCATATTTGACCTAAAACACATCGAAAAGATGAAAAATAAGCAAGCAGCTTATCATAAATTAAGCTTTACAAGCCAGTTTCTTGCACTTTTAAGCGATATGGCACAGATTATATTACCGATACAGGTGTGTTAACCTATGCTCTCGCGTGGTCGTGTCATGTGCAACTAGTGCAAGATCATAACCCAGCATAACAAGATACGTCTAGATGACTATCTATACTGCCCACTAATTTGTTACGTTCTACTAATTGGTGTTTTCCGTTCACTTACCTTTGGCAAGGCAATGACTACAGCAACTGCTAATGCTAGAAAATTAGAAAATAGGCCCATTATCTACAAAATGAATGCTATTCTCGTGATTTTCATATTTTTTCTCCCATTGGGTATAATTTTGGTCGCATGAATCATTTATCTTTTAGTATATTACCATGCTTTTAAAAAGCTTCCCAATCTTTTCCAATTTTAAACTTTAAATCTTAAATTTTTCTAGAATTTTAACTGGTGCCCAGATATTAAGAATGGATGGATCAAATGGATAAAGTTCGGATGCTTACCAAGAACGACTAATCCTCTGATCATGATGAAAAAATGGAGTTATAAACCTAGAAGACAAAGAAATTAGACGAGTTGCAAATAAATAAAGTAAGAAATGCACACTACTTTTGTACTGCGTTACAACTGACAATTCAGTGATAAACTGATTTAGGCATTTATAGTTTAACATAAAATGAGCCTGGTGCTCCAAAAGGATTTTCTAAGAAATTTTCAAATAAAACATAGATTTGGAATGTAGATATTTCATTCAAATAAAATTTGAGTTGATAGATAGTTGCTTACATTTGAAGGTCAGTAATAAGTGAAATTTTTCCATAGCTATTATTAACAAGAATGAATTAAGTGTATTTGCACCTGTGCATTTATAGGAACTTGATAAGGCTTTTAAAAGTCATATGTTATGCAATCTCTTTTGTACATTTTTAGTTATGAAACAATTGGCTTTGTCATAATTTGGACATTAACAGTTTTTAAAAGCAGATATATTTCGATTAACTAGATATGGCAACACATGGTATGTATAAAATCAAAAAAATTGATTACTTCTACATGACCGATAATAGTTATTCTTTTGTGATGTACGTTCAAGTCCCACTGCCATACATCCCATGCAAAAAGAAAGTTATTGTGCTTTTTTCACATAAACAGCAAAGAATTTCAACTGTTATTGCAAATTGTCTGGCACCAACACTTTTGCCAGCCAATAGCAGCAGCAACTCAACGTTGTTCATGTGATGAAGCACTGCAATGCACGTAAAAGATGCGTTACTGCATTTTCTAGATTTCCAGCATGTTTTCCATCAAATGGAAATTCCCCAAAGAGCCAAGCAAGCTTCGTATGCAAGATATTGTAGATCACCACGGTACTGATATTAATCCACGGCCCAAAAATGCAAGGCAAAGAAGTAGAAAACTTGCGTCGTATCCTCACCCGAAAGGATGGCAAGGAAATCCTGGAAAAATGCTGCTTCGTTCGAAACTGGATGACTCTTAGCACAGAACACTTGGAATTGTAATGATGGAGAGTAAGGAGTTCGTCCGTCTATTTATACCAACATCGGAGTCCGTGAGATTCATCCTATTGTTGAGATGCTACGGTTACCTCCTCTCCTATCATAGAGCGCACATGGCGTTAGGATCCACCTCCAGCCCAGTTTCTCTTTAGATTTCTTTCACGAAAGGAGCGAAATATGCGGCGAAAACAGAGCAAAAAATAGCCTACATCTTTACAAAAGTGAATGCGAGGTTTTTTTTTTTTTTTCCAAATGCGCAGTATGGCCAATAAAAAATGCCGGGCATCGAGGATGCATCCAATTCCCATAGAGACTCCTCCATCACGATTTTTTTTTCTGTAAAATTCCCCTCAAGGTAACTGTACTTTATCACGAGGTCATGCTAAACAGGAACGCGTGTGAATCTTTTTCTGAAAGAGATTGACCATTCATCGTATTGATATTATTAATGCATGTGGAGCAAGAAAGTAACATTATCTTGACCATTTCTAGGTGGACACAAATGCACCATGTAAGGATCATTACCTAACGACAGGTGGCCCGGAAAACTAAGTGGGTGCTCATGTATATTCATATATTACGACAAGTAATACGACATTGATTTGAGTTAATATCACTGTGTGCAACTTCCTGTGAGAGCATTACTGTGTTGACTTATTTTTTTTTTAAAAAAAAGAAAAAGTCTACAAAGTAACGGTTAACTATAGATAGAGTATAGCAAGTTGCATATGATCTTGTTGAAATCGCTTTATATCTGAAAATAAAATAAGAAATAAGACCCTGTTTTTTATTTAAAAAACCTTCCTTCTATTCTTAACGTTTAAAACAAATTGGAAAGACTTCATGCATATATCCGGAATGTTTAAAGCAATTGTACAGTATATCCTGTCAGGCGAATGTAAGGAGCGTTTTCAGAAAAAGAAATCTTTAGAAAATGCGTACCAACAGCCCATTGAAAGTCATGGACGTACTTTTATTATTCAAGGATACTTAAAACGCAATCGTGAAAAAATAATGATTCCATACGCAATGTAGCTTAATTCACACAGACGAAATGCATTTTGCTAATATTTAAACCTTGAGAAAGGATATCAATAGAGAGAAAGTACTCTTGAATGGCATACTGTAGGCCTATATACTTGTATGTACATAGCTGCTTGTTTATTATTAGAACAAGGAGATGTTAAGAATGAAAAAGGAGTTAAGGAGGGGTGAAAAAGAGTACCCGTAGGTCGTGGCCGATTTATCCTTTTGTCATTGTTAGGTCTTTGCGCAATTACACTATCATGTACAATGTATATGGGTCACTAATTTGAGTTATAGAAGTGTGTCTCTTATTTCACCGTCATTACATCCAGCTATGCTGCATGTGAACCTCCATCCTGATTCAGATTAAAAACGGATGTCAAACATTGACCTTTTTAGACATTTGCTAAATTTGATGTATCAGTAAAGAATTCGGCGGTCTTTACGTATGTATATATAGGAATGATATAATATATTTATGACTACGTTTCATTAAAAAATAAATGTGCATTCTCTACAGGATATATTTTACCAGTATACCATTTTAAACGTCTTGTCCATGGTGATATCCAACATTTTTTTGCAAATACATGTATAGTTTTTTTATTACATGTATTACTTTTCTTCTCAAATTAGAGATCATCCAAATATGCAACTTTGTCATGCATATTATTGGCTTTTTAATTTCCCCCTCACCCAGCGTAAAGCTAGGTTCACATTGCACACTTGCACTGAAACTTGGTTTCTGGAACTGGAATGCAAGTTTCCTAACCGTGACGTTAACCTGCTTTTCGAATTGGATAGTTACGTCAACTGATTCACTGAGTGTCCTGTTTCGGAAACCAAGTTTCAGTATAAGTTTCCTTGATATGTACATGTACCTAGCTTGGGACAGCACCTACATGTATTTCAAAATACATGTATAAAAAATTAAAAATAAATAAATTTTATTTTGTTTCGAGGAATGATGGGTAAGTATGGCAAAGTAATCGTGTCGTCCCACATATAAACGATGTATTTGAGTACTCAGTAAATGTGCAAGCCTTTACTGATCGCTTAAAAGTAATAAATTGAAAGAGTGAGTGAGCAGCTTTTCATACATTTATCTCAGTTAAATGATTCAATATAGAGATATTGTAGGTACTTTTTTACAACATTTCCGCTATCATAATATTCAATAGAACGTTAAATAGTTCTCTTAGACTCACACGATCGTTTGAACTCTCGAGAGCCTCATTCTCAAACATCAAGAAGCATCGCGTTAAACTATGTGAAACGCTATACATGTATACATTGTAGTACCGTATAGGCAAACTTAGCATTGGTCAACATCCTTTTAATTTAATTGTCTATTTAAATTCTATTACCTCATCTCTTTTTTCTTATCCGTGGCATCATAATTCGCGAAAAGTTTCCTAAGTAGGTTCTGTCATTATATTAAAATTAAAAAAGAAACAACATAGAAAAGAGAAAGAGAGCCACATTTTCTAATTATAAATTCGTTACATATTCTCAGACATCATTTCGGAATGACAATGTGATGGTCATAAAATTTGTCTTTCTTGACCCAACACACATTAAAGCTCATTCCTACCGTGCGTGTGCTGAGGATCAAGTACAGGTCAACAATTCAGCCATTGCACTTTTGAAATGCTGAGAAATTAGGAAAAAACGGCGCAATCAATTAATAACTGTACGATGACATCAACGCTGTCCCAATAAAATGTTCTAGATTGTTGAAATAAGGCTGCTTTTATTGACCAGGTGGATAGTTTAAAAATAGCACTGGTCATATTCGTTATATATCAGCCAGTCAATAAATCGCCAATAAATGTTTGTAAAAATGTTCTCTTGAAAACGAGAAATTACATTTTAACAAGGTGATTTTATTATTTGTAAAATACTGACTTTCTTGTCTAATTATCAGTTTTAAACATGTATGATATGTTAATTTAAATATTTTTAGTTGCATAGATGTGCAGCCTTTCAATTAAAGCTTCATGAAGGGAAATGAAATACATTTTAGGTTTGTTTTTTTGCCCTGAAAAATGTATATCGACAATAACTATCTTTATTGTGTGAACGACTTGATTTTATGCTACATAAACTCAACCATCGAATGCTAATTATAAAGGAATTAAAGAAGAAACATACGTCACAATTGTATAATTCCACGAAATTTTATCTTTTAATGCATATTGTTTTAAATATGTTACAGTATTCGATCACAAAATTTATGTGCAGTGAAGGGTTGCGGGCATTTTGTCAAACTTTGAGCTTTTGGTAAAGTAAGGTACACATTGCATTTATCAGCAAGTGAACCATTTAAAAATACCTTTACGTGATCCAATTTTCATAAATAAATATTCATAAAAAATATTTGAAACATTTTGTTTATTGTTAGTCTGTTCTGCACGTGGCATTAACCATTTAATGCGAGCTCGTGATATACATGTAAACTGAATTAGCAGATTGGGCTAATTCAAAAACTTGGGGTAAATTCTCCCCTAATGGGACATGCTTTTATTACATTTTAGAAATAATTCGTGGAACAAAAGACGACCAACGTGGGAACCACATTGTGATACCAAAATTTCTGGTATATAGTTCTAGATGATCATGTTGTTTTTCTAATGATATCATATTGAACATGCACGGAAACTTGTCAATCCGGTAAGAACAGAATCAAAGCTTTTAAAAAAATCCTTTAGAATAACCATGGCTTGCAAGAGAATAATTTGAATAACGCGAGGAGGTCTTAGCTGAAGTCTTCTAAACAATTATTCACACTGATTATACCTGACAGATAATGCGCGCTTGCGCTAGTATACATCCTGCTTAAAAAAAAACTTAAAATATTATATTAGGTATGCACTATTTTAGCAGAACGCTTCCATTTCCAAGCACACACAATTTTCAAAGATTATTTATGCAAAAGCAATGAAGCGTTGTAAACTTTTTTCTACTAATTTTATTGACCAATCAACATAATACCGGCTATAGATGTTAAATTCCTGTTTGCATTTTTGCATTCTTGTTTTAAAACTCTGTACTGGTCTAAATAAAATTATTTCAGCTCATTTAAGATTATATTTTGCTAAGGCGTATTTGACATGGCAATTGCAAATATTTTAAACAATTCGAATTGAATATAATTTTCGCAAATTAATATTGCGAAGTTACAACGAAGAAAACATGACAATAATTATATAACATGAACAAAACCCATAGAGAAAAATACTTATACTTAGAGTTTCGATCACTGATAGACACATTACAATATTTACATATAGGATTTGCTAAAAGCACTTAATGAGAGAGAAGGATTCTTGTTATATCTTCTAAGTTTGTTATACAACACATTTAATTCCAAGCACAAATCTATGTAGCTCCCGATGTTTGTCTGTCTAATCAACTATCATTCATGCTTAACAACTGTAGGTCTATAGGTTAATTATATAGGAAAAGAAATAACCTGAGGAAGAAGTCTGTTTCCAGTTTAGCAAAGGCAGAAAACGGTTGCATGAATGCACTCATGCAACTCACCTTCGAATGCTTGAAATAAAGTGCAGGTATATACTGTACATGTAGAGATACTCGGCACATTGAGATTACGTTACACCATAGCTGACTGAAAGCAGATTTATCGATAGATGTACAATCTACTTGTAATACCTAAGTGTAATCTCCAATCATTTTCCTTTCATACTGTATAATTTTGAAAAACTTTCATTAAGGTCGTTCAAAAGTCACGTACATTATCGGCATCCAACGCTTAT
This sequence comes from Ommatoiulus sabulosus, assembly GCA_034697705.1. Classification (NCBI taxonomy): domain Eukaryota; kingdom Metazoa; phylum Arthropoda; class Diplopoda; order Julida; family Julidae; genus Ommatoiulus; species Ommatoiulus sabulosus. The sequence goes on along the minus strand of JAQGAO010002000.1, from coordinate 3,554 downwards.
CAACTCGCTACCTATTAGCAGGGACCTATAACTAAGGGGCCATTTAAAAAGGACGTCCTCATATAGGGCGTAGGGGGGGGGGATAGGTTGAGTCACGGACACAATGTGAACAGGGGGGAGGGAGTGAGTGGAAAGGGAGTGGAAATTAATTCCCAAAGTAAAAGGGAAATTTAGCGCAATATCCCATAGGTGGGTTCTAAATTGTAAAAGTCACTAAACAGGGTACCTCCATTCCTGGAAAACCTGGACAAGTCCGAGAACTTAAAAGCTCAGGGCCTATCCAAAAACTTTCAAATTTTCCCAGTATAAATTTGCAAATTTTTCATTTTTCTCGAGCATAAACTCGCAAAATTGTCAACATTTTCCGAGGTCATCATTAAAAATTTGTCCACGTTTTCCCGAGGACAAATTTGTAACATTTTCCACGTTTTCCCAAGTGCAAATCTTCAACATTTTAAACTGTTTTCGAGAACAAAGTTGGAAAATTTTCAACAGTTTCCGAGCACAAATTGGCAAAATTCTCAACCTTTTCAGAGTGGTTGCACAAATAACTTTTCAGAGTACAAATTTCGCAATTAGACGCCTTAAATTACCGCAACCAGAAAGTTTTTAATCTCAAAAACACAACGTTTCGACGTAACCTACGTCTTCATCAGGTGTCACTATGGCGATATACGATCATCTCTTCTATCGTAGAGATATATCGCCATAGTGACACCTGATGAAGACGTAGGTTCGTCGAAACGTTGTGTTTTTGAGATTAAAAACTTTCTGGTTGCGGTAATTTAAGGCGTCTAATTGCAAACGTGGAAGTTGGTAATGGAATGTCGCAAATGCAACCATTAAACTAATTTCACGATGTCCTACAACTTTCAATTGAACATTTTGCTCTAACTATTACGGTTTAGAAGATAGTAAAGCAATGACCACTTACTTTTCATTTGAAAGCACTTACCTATCTTACCATAATGCCACAAACTCAGATTTTTACCTCCAACACAACCCCAAATAATCGAATGGAATCAGACTTAAAACTCACCCGGTATATGGTGTATACATATTTTTCAAACATATTGTGTACCCAACTCTTGATTTAATGGCATTGTATATATACATAAGAGCGGGAATACGATCTTTTTTATCTATGTTTTTTCCGTTAGTCACGCATATATAGTCTAATAATTAAAATAAATGTATAGTGTAGGCAACAATGCAGCGGAAACACTTCTACTGCCTTTTGAGTACACCGCGTTTATGTATTTCAAAGAGTTTCAAAAAAGTCAAAATTGACACACATCTCAGGAGGTTCAACACGGTGTCAAATTGCAAGCGTAGATCATTAATAAGATTTAGAGGACATGTGTACAGATAGAGTGAGGTTATTGTTTTGTTAGTACAGTACACTGAAAATGAGAAATTTCCTCAACAATGTTAAAAACACTAGCCGAAATATAAGTACATAGAAAACTTTAGACATCTTTTAAGTTGAATTGATTTTTCCGAGTGATTTGATCACGAGGACGTGATTGTGTCATTTATACACCCGCATAATCTAAAAATGTAAAGTTTAACATTAACAGCCATGGTAACTAAAAAAACCTCGTAGGCTACATATATATTATCTTTTGGTAATGGTTAGTGAGGATGACTTCTCTAAGTACATTATACATTTCTCTCTATAGTGACATTGCTTTCTTTCTTTCTTTCTTTCTTTCTTATTTAAGGAACACGTGTGAATGGGGCGCTTCAGGTTATGCTATATGAAAAGGTGTTACGAATTAAGTATGGAGGAGATAAACTTATTGCTGATGTATGTAATACAGTATAACTGGAAACCAGCGTATTTTGCAATGTATCACAACTATCAGAAGACAATTACAATTATAATTTTGATCTTTTTACAGGTTGTGACTTACAGCTCATCAGATATTGAAAGGATATTCATAGCCACATGGCAAATGATGCTTGTGTTTGGTCCCCCGGTCATTTGTGTTTTTAACATTGTATATAGCTATCAATTAATGGGGCCATGGTCATTGATAGGAAATGCAATCATTCTATTTACTTACCCTTTAATGGTAAGTTGAATTGCCTTATAAGCATAACAAACATAGCAAGTTTCAATGTACATTGTACAATGTGGTAAATTTATACAAATTTAATAATATCTTTTAAAAATGCCTATTTGTTCTATTAAATAATGATACATTTTAATGTGACTTTAATTCTGAAACTATTAAATTGATTGAGATAATTAGTCTATGGGTATTTAAAATTGGAAAGCTACTTCATGAGATAAGGATGTAGTAAATCTTATAAAATGTACACTACCGGTATATGTCATAAAATGAACGTTGATTTTCTATCAGAATTAGATAATGCTGAGTTATTAATTTTATTTTTAAATTTTAGACACTGGTTGGAAAATTAGTCGTCAACTTTTGGACAACTATTAGATGCACAACCGTTCAACGTCTTAGTTTGACGAGCCTATTTTTAACAAGCATAAAACTAATTAAAATGTATTCTTGGGAAGAAGCTTTTATCAGCAAACTAAAGGGTACTTCTTATACATGTAGTTTATGAGATTTTCATTTATTATTCTGGAAACGGAGCTTGAACTCAAAAACATAACTAAATAAATTCAATGTGGGACTGAGTTACTGTACAATGTTTGCAAACTTTATTCGGTGTTGTGAGGCGAACAAAGCTTAATTGTAATAAACACTAAAAACTGAATTTTTTTGGGTAGAAATCAGACATAAAGAAGTGCATATCATGAGGAAATCTTCATTTCTTCAAAGTATGATGTGGACCGCATCACTTATCGTGGCTACATTAGCCCCAATAACAAGCATTATTTGCTTTGTCTTATGGGGAGAAACACTAACAACTGTTCAGGTAACTTATAGTTTTGAAAATGACTCCGAAATTTGTCTTATGTTGTTTAATGCTAATATCATAATAAAAATATATTCCCTTTAGGCTTTTACAACAATGTCAACGTACAGTGCAATGGTACTACTCTTGTATTCGGTGCCATATTTAGTAAGATCAATTTCTGAAGGAATTGTGTCATGTAAACGAATTCAGGTAATTTGCATTGAGATTTGTTTTGAACATTTATAAACATGTCTGAAAATTAAATACACCTGTGTATATTTTCTTTAAATTTTCGCAGAAAATGCTTTTGGCTCCTGATGTTCAACAAACCAGGTATCAAAACATCGCGAATAATATCTCAATATCCATAAAAAATGCAAACATTGTTTGGGAAAAAAGTGAAATAGATGCAACTTGGAGAAGTTTTGCTCCAGACAGTCAATCCAATGAAATATTAACTGACATTTCTCTAATCGTGAAAAAGGTAATTAAAATTATTAAAAATATCTTTCTCATTTTATGAATATATCCAGACACACACACTGTAAAAACACAGTCTTATTTCAAGACGCATTTTCCATCTTAAAACTGCTGAGAAAAAATATCATTTTAATAAGACATTTTATGTGTCTGATATTGCTCAAGCAGCCATATTCAGACATGAAATGTAT
>JAQGAO010001999.1:0-21495 GCA_034697705.1 Ommatoiulus sabulosus | reverse complement strand
AAATAAAATGTTCAATTCCATTCACTCGGGCCACAATGAGCAGCGCCATCTGTCATGAAAGATGCAGAACTGGCAACGTTATCGGCACACATTACTTAATGCTTTAGTATTGGTCGTTTCCTCACCTTCCTTTCTTACACCGTGGTTCGGACTGACTTTTTCGGTTACCATTTTATTTTTCCATAGAGTATTCAATGAGTGCCAAAAAGTAGAAATTACGTATGGCATTTTTAGCCAATTTCATCTGCGCATTAGTGACAACCGTTTTTGCCTTCCATTCGCTCATTGTGAATACTGCATTACGATACCACTGTTTCTATCCAAAGTCAGTTTACCGAAGTCAACAGTAAGTGCAGATTAGCAATTTCTCAAATAACAGTAAAACCTGCGCAAACCTTTATCCTGTTTCGAATATTTTTTATTGGCCATTATCAGTCACGGAATTGCGTGCGGAAAATAATATACAGTATTTAATATTTGATATCGCGTAATATACATTATGCTATGAACATTAAAGAAGGAATTCAATGTAAAAAAAATGCACCGATGACGTCAGATAGTAGACAGCGGCTCCTAGCGGGTAATTCCGCGCATTCAAAAATATCCGCCTACGTTCGAAATCTGGGTTCGTTTTAATTTTCGAGTGCGTAGGCTCGCGTGGATTGTCTTCTTATTTATATGCCTCACTTCTAGTGTAAAAATACAAACGACGATAGGTAGGCATGGATTATTTACGTTTGTTTATTTTTAACGCTACGCGGATAGATTTATTTCAAAGGTTTCTTTGGAATTAGATGATAACACCAAGTGGAATGCGTAGGACAAAGTGAAAGAGGCCATTAAAAAAAAGTTGTATTTATTTAAAGTCGGAATGTCTACCTCCAGATCCATCCATTGATCGACCACCCTCAATGACGTTTTAAGCCCCCCTCCTCTCTTATTTCCTGTTACAAACGCCGAGAAACCTACTTTCCTATCCGCCAGTGTTTGTTTAAAAATTGCCGTCATTCCTCAGACATTTTTGGTCATGGGCAAACTTCGGCGCCATTCAGAAATGAGCGTGCCTATCGCATGGGAAGATTAGTCAAAAATGATGAGGAGGAAGTTCTCCTTACAGTCAGTACATCTACTGTAAAACTGTGTAGAATTTGGCATTCGATGAATGGTAAGAATGCCCATCCCCCGCAAAAATGTTACGGATTACTTCTTTTTGTTTTGCTATTTAAGGGCCCGTTCATAAAGAGCTTTAAAGCCAGCTTTTTAAGGTGGCCTTAAAAGAGTGTACATGTAATGTCTATGGACACTCTTTTAAGGCCACCTTAAAAAGCTGGCTTTAAAGCTCTTTATGAACGCAGCCTTAGGCATGTATATATATGCGGTAAATATAAATATACGGTATCGGAATGTTGCTTCGATTCCGATAGATGGCGCCATTCTCAAATATAGGGATTGCTGGTTTCGTCTACAGTATATAGCCCAGTACCCACTTTATCAGAAAAGTACAACTAAAAACCAAAAACTTGACACTTTTCAGGTTTGTGGCAACGAAAGAAATTTCCTTGCAAACTGTTTTGACAAATCCAAAAACTAGAAAATCCCGTTTTCTGGCTTAAGTTTTCCCTACACGTCAAGTGTTGGTATCTCGCTTTCATCAGGTCAAACTAAGCCAAAACTTCTTAGCGGTGGCGCTGCTATCAAAGCTTATCAACAGCTAGGTTGACAGCATATTGTATCTATCGTGTTTTTAAATCTGTAATTATATGTGCTTACCGATTGCGATCAGTATAATACTAAATAATAGAATCGAGAAATGATGCACCTAATTGCACCTAGTCTCTGATATTTCATTTCGTTATTAATAAATGATATATACAAATGATTGCATACCTTAAACTGATATTTAAGTCATTAAACTATTAATGTTTTATGAAATTATCCCAAACAAAACTTACAGCTCTATAGTGAAAAGGAAGAGAAATAACCGAACTTATGCATGTGGCATTAGATGTGGTTTTTTGCAGTGTGCGCGCTCAGGTTTTAAAAAAACTACTGTAGTTTCATGAATTTGTTGAATTTGGTTTCCTTCATGTTTAAAGTTTTGGTTTTTAGTTACTGTATGGTTTTCGCATAGTGTGTATTGCGAATCTGCGATCCACTTCTACAAGCAGTTTCCTATACATAACGTGTACATTACATGTACAGTATAATATGAACATTGCGCCAAGTCCGTCGTTGCATTGTGAATATGGCCTATCCGCAATTTCGTCATAGGACACTTGTGCCTCGAACACTTTTACAGAATGGAAGAATAGATGGCTCAGCTGTTATTCTGAAAATTATTCTTAAATAGGTCATGTTGCAAATCTGTATTGTGTACAGAATACACTTACCGGTAGTGATCATTTCGAAAATAATGCAATCGAACAACTTAGTGGTTCTACGACAAACTGAGAAAGGGTATACATGCCATGTAGATCTCACCTAGGATTGCGGAACTTGCGTAGTCCCATGTTGTCTAGTGGTTAGGATACCTGGCTCTCACCCAGGAGGCCCGGGTTCGATTCCCGGCATGGGAACTTATTTTTTGTCATAAGAGAAACTTGCTGATTACTAAATTATAACATACTGTGATTATAATCCACTTCGAATCACTATATGCTATGGTTGTTTTCAGTGATACTAGTATTTTAATTATGATTTCAATTCTTTACGTTGGCGTCTTGATGTTAGAAATGATACAATGCAGATGATATACAGTGTACAGTACTGTACATGTAGTTTGGAATGCCTGTTCGTACAATTGTGTAAAGTAATTTAAACTACTTCCAACTAATCAAATCTTCCTTCTTATTATTTGTTCAGCATTTATCGATGTTTTGCTGAGCTTTCCTTTATCTTTGACATGTAAAGGATGTTGTCAATCCTTTCAAAATTTGGGGCGCAGCATAGAGATTTCGACCTTTGCGGCCGGGCGCTAGACATCAGCTGTATAGGCTATTTGAACATTGTCGATCCGCGGCCGGTGACCCTGGCCGGATACTCTGGCAGTCGATCTACGAATCGTACTCTGACAGTCGTGAAGTCATGTGTGTTCACTCTAGCTGTGTTATCGCTGTTTTTAAACCAATGGATGTACTGTGTTTGTATAACACTTTTGTACACGTGTCTTCAGGACTGCCAATTGCCAAAGAAGACTGGCTTATGCATCCTTCGTACTACCCTTATCAAGTTATCATTTACTACATTCTCTCGCAATGGACAATTTATGCTAATTGTCCTACGGTAGTTCGTAATTCGTATCTATTGTACATGTAAGTAATATGTACAGTACATGTAAGTGTAATGTAATATCACGACCCATTTGTATTCTTCATCAACGAGCCTTGAAATCCTCGATCCTCTTTGCCCATAGAATTCCAGTCGATCCGCTTGTCGACTTCCGTCCGATTCGTCGTCATTCCGATTTTCGTCTCTGGCCGCCCACCGCGGCATCGTCCGGAGGCCGTCGCCGATGAGGGTCAAGGCCGTCGCCCCCATGCGAGGCACGCGACGCGCCAGGCATTCCTCGACGCATTCCGCGCATGACTGGGGAAATCCCACCAAATTGGGGCAAAAAGTATTCTGGTCAAGGTTGGCGTTCGCCTCGCTTTTTTTGTATTTATTTACTCGAGCGCATCAAACGCATACCGCGCGGCTATTTTTGCCCGCGGAATCCGCGGGAGGTGGGCGAAGACTTAGCCCCAATTTCGCCGGTGCAACGCTCTCGACCTGACCGGGACGGCCGTACCTGGGCCGGCCTCCAACAGGTTCCCGCGCGCGCGTCACGTGAGCGGATTTAACGAGATGCATAAAGGACGCTCGCTGGAGTCAGTGTGGCGGACAGGGTTTGGCAAAAGTAACGCAAAACTTTGAAGAAAACCTATTTATGGTGCGTCACATGACTGCCGAACGCGTTGCCGTTCGCATCCCGGGATTTGGCGATTGTTCGCGACGACCCCCTCGCCAAACCCCCCGCATTTCGACGCGAGAAATCCCACGGCGTGGACGCACCGGACCCCCCTCCCCCCCTTCTTGGGATTTACGGTGACTTATCGGATACCGCGCGCTGCCACGCGACACTTCTTGGTGCTGCTCCAGCGGGCGACGGAAGGCCTTCTTGAAGACGCATCGTCCATGCACCATCGTTTCCAGAAGGGATTTTCTTGTTCTTCGTGCGGAAAGCGAAACGAGAGTGCGGAATGTTCCTGCATGATGAGACGCTGAAATTGCGACGTTGTCGCAATAAGGAGTTTGTATTTTGTTTTTGTCTTTTGCGCCGTATTCTGTACGTACATGTACTCGAAGAAGATGACTTCTTAATGAGCCGCATCCGTTGTTTTCGAATTTTCGCAGTTCAAAACCAATTCGATAAGTTGATTAAGAGGATGTTAAAGAAATGTCACTTTTTGGAAAGGGTATTTTACATGATGAAAATGCTTTATCAACGCATAAGTGATACTAAAAATGGCAATAACATTATAACATCGAAATTAATCTTAAATTATGTTTCGCTAGTAAAGTTTGACAACAAAATAAAACTTTAAAAAATGAAAATAAAAATTGGGATGAAAATTGTTCCAATGCCATTTTAAGTTTATTTTAACTTAAAATTACCTTAAATTAATCGAGAAAAAAAAAAACGGATCGAGAAGTTCCGTGCTTTAAGTTACGCAAATTTGTCTACGATAAGCTCGTATTTGATCATCCCTTTTAAGTTTAAAAGCAATTTATTGACTGCAAATTCCATATTGGTACGATTTGCAGTGAAGACTGTTAGCTTTTTTGCAGTCCTCGCCAAATTCACTAACTGAAGGTTTGGTGCAAAACCCTGGACTTCCAAGTGCGTTGCCGTTCACTATATGCGTTGTGTGATAGCCTCTCCTAGGCTTTGCCTTGTGTTCTTGGTGTCCAGGACGGGCCTCGCAGAGGCTCTTCACACCCTGCTGCCCATCTACCCCTCGCACCAGCGGAAGACAGATGACCACTGACCGCAGCCTATATTTTCGATGTCTGACCGAGCTTGAATTAATAAAGCCACCCGATTGAAGCTTCGTACGTGTCAATAGGGGAGAGATTAGAGCCAAGTTGTATCGTATATATTGGATCGTGGCACCCGCATTCTTCTTAATGTCACGCAATATTATTATAGGCACGATATCGGCCATTAAACCACACGCGAGGGTTATGCTCTTTTGTGCTTTTTACTAATCTGTGCTTCGGTTAGTCGGAGTTTGAGATGTTGCATGCCTCTTTTCTCATGCAGGATGCTGCACCTGCACTTGTTTGTCTTCTCGCCATGCATACCGTTTTCAGGGCGACGTTTTTACCCCTTTTTTCCACTTTATCGTCGAGTGCGCCTCCACGAAAATAACTAGCACTTTTCTCGGTTATTTCTCAGTTGCAACATCGCGTTGTGTGTGGTAGACGCATGAAGGGTTGGAACTACGCTGTTGTTAGGATGCGCAAGCTGACAAAGTACATGTACATGTATATAGATTTTGTCCGTCATCTTTGCGAATGTAAGATTCGATTCGGAGCAAAATGGGGATAATCTCGATCAAGGGTGATGGGAATTAAATTTAAATACCAGCTCATTTTTCGGCCACCCATCTTCGGTGTGTTTTGACTGTTTTTCTCATTTAGCTGTAATTTTAAATACGGACAATTCCCTCGAAGATACTCCTGTTGAATTTCGAGCAAGAGCTGCAAAACAAACATGTGAATGCCGGGATACCAAAACGTACTAAGTCATGCAGCACACTAGTCTAATGACTGCATGTTCAGCACTTGCTGCAGAAAGTCTAGCTTACAAATATATATTTGGATATATAAATTTACACATAGAAAATCCTGTAGTTTTCGTTTTTATTTTGTAACTTTTTTTTACAAAAAATTTAAAAGGCCACACCATTTTACAAATTCTGTTCATTTTCTACAAGTGACTGGTTGCAGTAGTAATTGTAATGCGGGATGACTTCTTTTCACCGCCGATATTTATTTTAGTTTTCATTCAGGAGTTACTCTTGATTGTTCAGATAAGATTCTCTCCTATATTCTTTCCTCGCACTTGGACTGTTTCCTTGGACTTGAGATGAAAACTACCGCACTGTACATGTAGTTGCATAGCTCAAAGCTTGAATGCTAATTTTTTTCTTAAACTTTTTCCCATACTCGGCAGCGTGATTGATATGCATTTAACCGGCCGTTGTCGAACCTTTTCCACATACCTAATTGTTTTATTTCATTCAGTCGCCTTAATCGAAATACAACGCCCGCACTTTTAAAAAGAGGCATTTGTATACATGTAGGGCGGATTGCGGTTGTTGTTATAGATATACAGTATAAGAAAATCACGAGGTTGCCGGCATTCCGTTTTCAAGAACATGGCTGTTGCTTGGATGAACGAAAGGACGATTATAGGACTAAAATTTATGAATGAAATATATATATAGGGCGGTTCTTAAACTTTCATATGCGATTGTGCCACTACCTGCACAATGTACGTGTTTTCTCGATTTTCTTGAATAGTAAAAATGTTGCACGCAGTGTATAATAACATCAGAAGCAGAATTAAGGCATACTCGTCTGGTGAAACTGCGCAGAGAATACTAACGCGGTTGCTAACGAGTTCCTCACTTCAACGATTAATTAATTAAATATTAAAATTTTTAGCATGCTCATCACAATCTCCGTGTATTTTTTCTGAGGCCCCAATTGATATTTTAGCACACTTTAATAGCTTATGAATGGCATGTACGGTGTGAGGCATGAATGGTATACTTTTTGTCAGACGTGAACTCACTTGTGCAAAAGGAATGTGTTAATTGGTATAAAAACAGACATATTTCGAAAAGCTTTTATATGAGTACCACTATTACATCTGTATCTAAATTGTTAATATTTCTATTTTAAAAAACTAGTAGCGTTACTTTTCCGAATTGGACAGTACGGTCAATAAATTAAGATTTCTTGAAATGCTGTACATAGTTGTACATGTATTATACGAGAGCAACATACTTGTTAATTTGAAAGTTTCGGACACTATAAGTTTAATTCGCAAGTTATCTTCGGGATTTCTTTAAAATTCTTGAAATTGAAATACACGTTAAATTCCATACCCGACTTACCAATTGTCGCATTAATAAATTATAGCAAACCACGAGGTATTATACATATAACGTATAAGTATTCATTATGTTGTATTTTTAGTAAATTTCTTTTTAATTTGTCAACTTCAGTTCAAGTATACGGTACTCAGTAGGCACAACGATATGTACATGTACATAAACTTAGTATATTCCTGTGGCAAGAGCTAAACTTTTCACTTGTACGAGGGGTGTTCAAAAAGTTCTTAGCCTAACTAAGATGCAACACTTGTGGGATGATGAAATTTGTTGTGCGTGTTGCATCATCTTTTGGTAGCTTATAACGTATAGGTAGTGAACGTATCCTGTAGGCATTTGTCTTCTGGCTAGTGTTCAGTTGTCAGACGAGTCGAGCATGTCGGATCATTTAAACAAAATTCAGAATCGCGCAGTGATTAATTGACTCACTGAACGCATGGTCAATGTGTATGGGGACTATGCACCATCATTTGCCACAGTTAAAAATTGGGCAGCGGAATTTAAATGGAGGAGAACGTCACTGACTCACTGGAAGATGACCCTCGCTCAGGCCGCGTCCTGTTGAGGCCACCTGAGGAAATGTGCCGGGAAGCGGAACAATTGTTCTGGAAAATCGACGAGTGAAGTTGTCTGAGATTGCTGTGATAATGGGAGGGACTACTGGCTCCATTGAAATAATATTACATGAACGTTTGGGGATGTCCAAGGTGTGTGTACATTGGGTGCCCCGAATGCTCACTCCAGTAATGAAACTAAGATTCTCGATTAGTGACGTACGTGTGATGAACCATGGCTCCATAACTATGATCCTGAAAGTAAGCAAGAGTCAATGGAATGGAAGCACCATGTTACACTGCCCACCAAAAAGTTCAAGGTGCAGAAGTATATTGATGTCAAGGGAGATTATATTGAAAAATAAAAAGGTACCTTACGTGTATATAATAATGCGCTTGAAAACTGTACTTTTAGTCAAAATTTGGAAAGTGTAAAACCTGCAATACATGTATACCATTATACCAATAACAATGAAACGATTTTGGAGGATAATCAAATAACACTATCACGATTCATGAAAGTTGTATGTGGCTATACATGCGTCAACTCAATAGAAATAAGCGCACATTCTTTGTCTCAGACGTTTTAAATTGATAAGAATAGCACATGTTTAATTTCATTCACGTTCCTTTGTTTGGCGATAGGTTTCTCGAGGTATTTTGTTCGACTAAATAAAAACAATTAGCAATATCAGCGTGCACCTACGGGTAGAATATTGAACGCAGGTGGGAAAAACCCAGTCATCTGGAGGCCTACTGGTCACCATAATAATGAATGCAGTTACTCTATTGTTTACTGTTAGTATAGAAAAGGTGCCATCATAAGGTCAAAGTCAGTAATGACGAAGAGATGTGGCCATCGGCGCAGGTTAGCATCGGAAATAATCGATTCGGACAACGTGATGGACATGAGATGGACTTGACATATGCACTTTATCTGGCTTTAACTTTCTTTTCCAATACCTTTTCATCATCATTGAAAAAATCTCCGGTTTATACAGTAGGCTTGAATATATAGGAATGAAATTGGGCAAAAATGTCGCCAAATTTACATACAATAAGAGTTTTGAAAGTGTTTCTAACAGAAGCCACAACAAATATTTTTTCATAGAATCATGAATTGGACATTTTTATTATTTTGGATGATATTCTATACATTAACCATCCGGGATTCTTATACATGTAGTATCTACGTATTTATACGTATCTTAATTGGAATTAAATGTTAAGTTCATTTACAGTATGTAGGCAGTGTTAATCACGTGCGTCCTACACAAATGTTGCTTGTCCAGGTCCTGTTTTCTAAAAGCACTGCCTTTTGAATTTGTATGCGTTGTATATATACTTGCATGTGGCTATTTCTGAAAATGTTGAATAAAATGAAAAAAATTGTAATATGCTCAAATTTCTGCGAACATATCATAAGCTCATGCATGCATATGCGAGATTAATAACCAGTTGCACAGGTTTTAATCTCTCTAACTTATTGGTAAGTAAAAAGAAAAACTTGACAACTTTATATTATGGATGGTAAACACCACTTGTGCAACCTGTCATAACACCATTAATACAGCATACAGCATACGCTATATTCATTGATTTTGCAACTGTAGCTAAACCCGTTTTATCGAAGTAAATTCCGTTGTCTAATTAGTGATCTATTATCGTTGATTAGGACAACCTTGAGAAATATTTGCGAGGTTGTTGTTTTTATTATTTCGACGACCATGTTTGTCTTAAAATTAGGCGTATCTTGATTCGTATATAGTCGTAATAAGGGCTAGACCAGAGGAATTTGGCTCACCCTCATCGGTTAACCGAATTGTACATGCGTGTTTAACGCGAGACTATAACGATTATGCCTATCTTAATTGCAGCGTTTATCTCGTCGCAGTTGAATATTCACGCGAAATCCATGCTTTCGCCTGAATATTTGATTTTGCTTCGTTTTTGAAACTCTTCCCTAGAGCGTTCCGTATCTGTTTGCAAACGTAGGCCTATACCAACTTCATAAACATTCGCCGTAAAAAATTGTCTATTGCAATTTTAAAAAGGTTTCAGAAGTTTTAAAAAGTATAAAATATTCGAAACCGTGATAATTCGAATTTGCTCTATTTGGTAAAGTATACAATTAGATGATGGAATAAGCTTCCTTAATTCGGATATCAATAAACTTTTAAGAATTCAATTCAAACAGTGATATTGAGGTTCGTGTTGAAGAGATTTAACTATCATCCAATTAAATTTAAAGTTTCTCACATAAGGCACTTTTGTATACTGATTGTTGAATTGACCATGCATGTACATTTTTGGAAAATAAATGAAGTTTTAATTTCTTCAATTTGAAGAGAACTATTACATTCCATTTAAAATATAGCATTGATTAAACAATATTTCAATGTGTATACCTGTATATGGAAAAACTAGTGCACGTTTCAATGTGCTTCTATAGATAAATTTCATTTATTTTTTTTAAGAAATATGCGGTTTTTTCTTATACACTGTAGCAACTTGCTTATTACAACTTGAATTTTATGAGAAGCGATAAGTTTATTTACAAAATTCATAGTTTTTTAAAGGTGAATAGGTCCATGTTTGTTAGGATGAATATAAATTCCCAAACAAAAAAGGTGGATACTTGTTGTGCTTACACTTGATAACAGCGGCAATGGTTGAAAGCAGTACATTAATTACAGTAACCTTAATGTTATTAGACATGGGTTATAGACGTAGGGTGATGGTCATGCTTTGCGTTGATTTCATATAGTGGCTGGTGGGCGAGTGAATATTCATGGAAAATCAAATAAAGAAAATTACGATGCAATTACGCCGTTATGCGACAATTTTCCGCACAATAAGCAGAAATTCGCAAAAAAAATAATCAATACGGCGTTCGTTGACAATAAGGTTGTCCTATGCGCCATGCTGGCTTATGCATGCATTTAAATGCTCGAATATTTTTGAAATGCAACGTTTTATTGTCATCGCACACGTACGAGTCGTCTAGCCTTCAATAATTAGCGATTACAGCTTAATTACAGAAGAGAGACATATTTCAATTTCCGAATTAGCGCCTCCGATCCTCTTAATCTTTGGGCAACGAGTAATTGTGTAGCCATTTGTAACGAAAATCTTCTTATTGTAGCAGCCCACGCCAATGGGTATTCCAGCTACGAGTGCAAAGCGAAATCTTGAAAAGTTTTTCCTAGTGAAAACGAAATTTCGAGCCATTCACCGAGCTTTAATGCGATAATAATGGTTGAATGCCTTTGTTCACCATTGTACACGTAAGGGCTTACAAATTGTGGCACTTGGAACTGATAAATATATAAATCCGTCATCATACTGAATTATTGGGCTTATTTTACGCGACATTTTTTGCGGGCCCCATATTTGTAAAACTGAAGTAAATCTTAAGGAGATAATTTAAGGAAAAAATACCACTGACATCTATACTGGTGCATGGGTGGGGGAATTAAGAGCTATAGCAAACGTAATTTAACAGAGGATTAAATGCGGGAATTGGCCCTCGATAGCTGAAAATGAAACTAGAGAAAGACGAAAATATATCTGCCAATAATTTCTGAAAGAGAAGATTGCGCTTTTTTTCTTGCTGCATGCGAAATATATCCACTTTCGCAGTTTCCCACTCACTCGTAAAAAGTGACGGCTTATTCGAGCGAATATTAGATTTCACTTACTGTATATCCTAAAAATGTATATCGCTCATAAAAAAAATTAAATCGAAAATGTCTCGTGGCATGTTACTTAATGTCATTAAGAATCCATTAATGAGTCCAACTATAGGCAATCTGCATACTGTACTTGATATTAATTTAACATATACGTCACAGGGCGAGGCTCTTTCCATTTATGTAAAAGAACGCTTAAAGTGATATCAATGTGGTAACATCGTGTTAGAAATACGGCTGTAATGCAATTCTGAATGGTTTATTTTTTTAAATTTACTTTATATTACAATTTAAAAACAGCGGTATATACAGGGTGGTCCATTTATCATGACCATGCCAAAAAGTTTTAAAATAAAGAGTAAATCAAAAAAATGGTTAGAATGAATCATGAATATTTCAAAGGGACCTTTATAAGTATGCAAGAATTAAGCTGGCCCCTGCCCCCCTATGGGGGTCCGGGGGGCACCTTTGAAATTTTCAATGGGGACCCGCATTTATTTTTGCAGATTATGAATCTACACTTAAAACAAAGACAGTTTTATGGAAAACATTTTCTCCATACAGTGTGAAGCGTGCGAATATTTAATGCATTTTCAACATATGCATATGGTTTAGACGTGTCATGGATAGTAGTGTTGGGGAGTTGTCACCCTCAAAATTCATCTATACAAGTATATACAGTGTATACAGTATAAAGAAGAGATGTATGTTTCGGGCGTTGTGGATGGATGGAAAGATGCTTGCGTGGTTCCGGGGCCGCGCTTATATGGAACCCTGTAGCGGAACATTACTTTAGCGAAACATTCTTATCTTTTATAAAACTCATCCTATATAGCTTTTGCCTCGCAGCATACATTAGATGGCGCCACGGGCGTATGTCCCGAAAGCATCTGCCTTTGTTGTACGAACTTGACGGAGTCCTCCCAACTCGGCATTAACCCTTGCTTGGTTGTTTATTTCAAAGCTCGTGGGTGTCGCCTTTAACTTTTTATGAACACTTCGATTTTCGCACGGAATTTCATGCTAATATTAACGATCTATTTCAAGGCGGGCCTAAAACAGCCCTTGGCTTTTAGTAAAGTAGCCCAAATCGATCGTTAAAAAATGCAAACGCGTTAGATACACACACGTTCGTGTGAACATTTCTTAATTTTATGAGTACTTTCCAACAAGAAAAACAAATGTTTGCTCGAGCCGAATTAACGCTGTCATCGCCTTTTTCGAAGACATGTCATCCATTCCCGCCCAGCCGTGGTCTATTTTAATTTTTATCATTATAGGAAGGGCTGGGGGATGCAAATGCGGGAGAACTGGCTCGCACAGCGCGTGCGCGGCGAACCGAGTGACGTCATTGGTGGTGATAACATAGGAAGAGTCCCCACTATATATACACTTTAATAAGTCACCTGTCTCTTCACGGACGATACGACTTTGGTTATTCCTTGTTTGCTCATCGCTTTCCGCTGAGAGCCATTGAAGAGTGCTTTCGATTCAAGTCTCTTGAACGCATTGAAACCTGTTGATTTCAGCAGCCCTAAATTGACTAAGTTGCACAAAAAGTAGCGTCATTTTTGAAAATTTTGTTCATAGTACATTGATTTTAAGCATATAGTATCTCATCTTTTACGATGCGTTTAAATAAATCGACGATTGCGTCTGCAAATAACTCGTCGGCCAAATCGCTTCTGCTGCTCCTTTTGATGTTCTCCTGGCTGCCAACCTTAGCCAATGGTCAGTTTTTCACCAAGACTTCCAAAAGTGTTCCGAGGCTCGGACGACGAGGGGATCCATCCATGCAGGCGTTGGTAAGAGCACCGATTATACATTACCGATTCAATTGACACAAAAGATCGATTAAGTATTTTTCTGTGTAATGGAAAATACGTAACGAGCGGTTTTTAGTCAATTTACATTTTCATTGACATTTTTATAATTTAATCGAAATTAATAATGGTGGCACAAATTGAACACTTTTTTGTTACACCGAGTTTTTTTAAAAAAGTTATGTTTGGCGAAACATTCTGAAAAGGAACATTCTAAAATATCAGCATTGCATGTATGGTATTGTAAAAACGTTGTTATGAGTATTTTTAAAGTTTACGTTTTAACGATAAATCCTGTACAAACAATCGAAATATTCGTATGCAGTGAAAAGTTTTGAACCTTACTGTATATCGGAAAATAATTTTCAGGTTTCTGAAATTCTGGGCATGTCTTCGAAATAGGCATGCTCTGCTTACTGCATGCTCACTACACGTACACATTGCAAACATTTAGCATGTTCTATTTTCAGTATACGGGCAACTCTTTAATTCATGAATAACTGTTTTAATAATTTGACTTGGTATATTTTTTGATATAACATGGGCAATATCATGTTACTCTTTTTATGAAATTATATTGTCAAATAGTCAGTTCCCATAACGTTCAGAAGTAGTTTGCCTACGAAATTGAAAACGAGTTTACTTATAAGGGTAATATGCATTTGCCATGCCGACATTTGCTTTTGAATTGATTCAGCAACTAAGTTGACTTTTAAAAAGATTTAATCAAATCCTCCTAAAAATTTATTTCATACATTGGTTGGTGTATGCTCGATTCTTTATTGATTGGTTAGTTGCTGAAAAGGTGAGGTGAAACTTATGAAAAGCTATAAATGAATGTTGAAGAATTGATTTCAATTCTGTAAATCAATACAGTAATCAAAAATTGTATAGTTCTTTTTCATTATTCCTGCACGCTTTTCTGCACAGAAAGGAATCATTTGTATGTATTGCATACGAGTGATACGACTACAATTTTACGATTTCATCGTAATTCGATGAAATCAATAAATGGCATCTCACAATTCAATGGCATATCGGAGTTAGCAAATTATAAAGTAAACTTTTCGTCAATTCAGGACGTGTTCAATTTGCTGTTATAATCACAACGGTTACCATGCACATAATTACTGTATATCGATCAACATAACACATGATAGCATCATAAAATATACCCTGGCTAGTTGAAAGGTCAATTAGTTTTATGATATAACTTTAAATCTAATTCACTTCGGAAAATTTTGATTCACCGAAAAACCAAAAGACTATGAATTCGTATTTGTTTTTTCCACTTACAACTTCGTGTATTTTTAAGAAGCTCCTTTCATATTTGTACAAGAAGGACACTTTTAATTTATCAGATAAATGTACATTATCTAATGGCTGCAAGAGTTTATGGGCAGGCTGTATAGTTTGCAATTTGATTAAACCCGCAGCTGCCTTTTTTGCTTTTGGTTCAAAGTGACATTCCGTTAATTTTTAAATTTTTCTTGTTTTTATACGTAGTCTTGGTACATGTAGGTGTTCGTATTGTTTCTAGATAAACGTTTATTACGTCATTTCTATGAAAAAAATGTGTGAGAAAAGCTTTCACTTTGACAGCTATTTTATTTTGAGAGGAAAAGTAATTATAATCAATTCGTGCTGGAAATTGAAATCGAAGTCTATTTAAGACAAAATGTAATTAAAGCTCCGTGTAGCAAACCAATCCCCGGAATGCATTTCAGGGTAATATATTTGCAACCCCCATTGAGGCACACGCTGTTCGACGCGATAGCAAATTATAGAAAATTATGCGCATAAGAAATATCGGATTAGATAACCAAACTGTCAGAAGCATACTTTACTTTTTTTCATATACAGGTTTATATGTACTGCAATACAAAACCTCAACCTGGATACCAGCTGACACCAGTCCTCGGCAAGAAATTAATGTTCAATTTTGTTTGGTTACTTACATGCGTATATCTGAACTCAGCTTTTACAGTAGTTGGATTCAAAATAAGCCATTCGGAATTTTAAATTAAAACAATTTCCAGACGATTTTTACATAGTAAAATACACAAATTGGATCCACATTTTATAGACAAAGCCTTATCGAACTTGAACAACCTTTATTCTGTTTAGGTGTTAGGGTGGAATCCTAATTTTGTATTTGTTAATTGTTTGCACACAAAATTGTTTTGTATGTGTAAAATATAAAGTTAAGAAAAACTTCTTAGAAAATACTTTTTGCAAACTCACCTGGAAATCCATACATGTAAATATATTTCAAAATATATACACTGCATTAAGGATACAGTGTGTTAAATGAACTTTCGTAGAACTTACGGAACTTTAATCATACGGAGATTTTAACATATTTGAAAATATAAAAACTAAACACGAAGGCAGAAAACTTGCTCATTGCGCGTGCCCGATAACGAAACGAGGAAGTACACAAAGTACTCCAAGATGACCGTTCACCTTTTTCCGGTCATTTTTATCCGTTGGATCGCAGTGCCAGATTGAATCATTGCTCAGATGCCCCTTTTAATAGGCGTTAATAGCCCGGTCGACAGTTGATGTAAGTGAATTGTCTTGCCAACTGCTTTGTCATTAATGTTAATAGACAGTTTAAAAGGCTTTTCATGCGTCTAATTCACCGGCGCAATTGGATTGAGCGCCCACTACGTGCATGTCAAGTGGAGGAACGAACCGAATTGAGAGAATTAATTTCGAGAAATGTACACGAAACAGTTGTTTAAACCAGACGTTTCGCACCGCAATCAAATAATTAACCAAGTATGCGATTTTCATTATTTTTTTCCAGCGCTTGACAGACACAAACACCATTAGATGCTTCTCGCAAAATCGACTAGCTTTGCGAAAGTGTATAGTGACAGCTAACATTCTTAATCGATGCTTAACTGACGATCAGGCAAATGGTCATTGTTTAAACTTTTTCCGAAGCTCTTTTTTCTGGGTCAACCTTCAGAATCCGAAACGTTGTCGTCGTACGGTCTAAATAGACAATTGGATACATTTTCTAAAATTGTAACCTCCATGCATCACTCAAAAATCATCGGCAATTTTTTTTCAATAATTAAGTGGATTCATCAAGAGTTTTCTATTACTTTTGTATTTTTGGCGATGTTCCTGTTTTTTCAAGTTAAGACACTTGAACAATTTGAATGGATAATAGTCATACATGTTTTTACACTAAGCAAAAAATAAATATTACAATTAAAGATGCATAATCAATTAAGCGTTTGACAGTCATGTTTATCACACATGTGCTCAACCGTCGTAAGTAAGCTTTAAGTGCGGATTATTACTTCCAACCAATGGCATTAACGGAATTGCGACTTTAATTTGTCCTCAGTTATTTTCCGTATGAACGAGCATTAAAATGGACCGTATACGCTAAGCTTCACGCTTTTGTATTATGCAAATTCTAGTTTCATTTATGGCTCGGATTAAAAATTCGATAACAAAATTGTCCAGTTTATCAACGGAGGTAATACGTGGCCAACGCAATAAAAGAGGCATTGTTTCAAGTTCGTCGCTCGTCCTCTATCCCCTCACTTTCGACAAATAACTTTATTATTCTTTTCTGTTATTGTCTAAAATTAAGCTGGATATTAATAAAAGGGTCTTTCTCGGAAGTATTCGGGACGCTCTGACGTCATATCAATTCCCCAACCACGCCAATCAGCTTTGCTTCTTTCGTCCATCGCGGGCATTTGATTAACGTGATTTCTCCCCCAGAAATGGGATTATTTCGTCGTATCAAAACATTAATTTCACCGCGTGCGGTTCGGAAATTTCTCAAAGTGCGCTAAACTTACCGCATAAACAATGGCGGTGCGGAGGTCTTAAGCAATACCACTTCAGTTTGTTGCGAACGTTGTGATTTGCTGTCGAAGAAAAAGGAGCTTATGCATTCGTTGTAAGCGCCGGTATCCCTCAATTGAATTAGTAAGAAGCCCAATTAGGATGTTTTCGAAATTATACTTAAGTCAATTAACCACTCTTTGCGTGTCTTATATACATACATGTACGTTTAGTCGGTCCTTTCATCGGCGTTTTGCAAAACCCAAAGTTTTTAAAAATTATATACAGCAACGCAACAGCTGTTACCTCGAGCGTACTTATTTAAGACGACACGACGGCATTAGTTTTTAATGTGTTAGCCATAGTGAATGCTTTACGCCAGAGGTAAAAACTTTGTTTTAACAAATTTTTAAATGTACGTAAGAAGTATGCAACTAATTCAAATCATCTTTTATAGTATAAGCAGATTTGCATTGAGACGAATTATTTTATAATAGCGGAACTCAGACTGCACTTTACGGAGCGTACTTTGGCAGTCGTAAAGTCACGTGTGCCAAAGATATATGTATTAATTTGTTTAAAAACAGTAGTAATCTTGATTACGATTCATCGAGCCGCTGTCTGCTACATCGTACATCCCTGTTATTTGAAATTCTGCCATCGTCATTCGCATTTTAACAGTATTAATCAGATAAATTGACGTCGTCATTCATCTTTGCCGTTTTCGAGGGATTAATTTAACGAAAACAAAACTTGAAACTAGAAAACACGGGATCAAATTACAGTATATTCAGATTGATTTTTCCCGGTAGTTTTGATGTCTTCATTTTTGGCTAATAAATAATAGGATATAATCATATAAAGAATATAAGTTATTTACGAGAGATTATAGTTTAAAAACAAGTTCTCTTATTTCTGCTTTGTAGAATATTCTCTTTAGTAATCCCAATTACCTAGCTCTTTCAATTGATGAAATATAATTTTATCATCCCCTTGATGATCACTTTGCAAGAATGCATCCTGAGCCATCAACGAAGAATTAATGAATTTCATGCCTTTCGCTCGCACTTAATCAATTGTCAGAGAATGCGGCATTTCAAGTGAGAAATTAAGAGTCCGCAGTCTGGTCGACAGCAGCGCCACTTAATTTTGGCAATTAATTTCGGTCTGCTAATTAAGCAGATTGAGCGCATTTCTAAGCATGCACGTTGATCATTATTGCTTGATGGGCAAGTATCTCTGTTGTTTCAGCGGGTCATGGTAACGGATGACGCCACCCCAATGGGGGACTTCTACCGGAAGTATGACACCAACGGCGACTGGTGTTTATCGCCCGAAGAGTTATGGCAGATGCCCCTGTTTCGGATGGCCGCCATGTCCAGGGGATCCGTGGATCATGCTTCCCAAGCAGCCACGGGCGAAGGTAAGAGCAGTTTTGCTGTATTTTAGGCTCAAAGCATGAGGTTAGTTTAGGCATGAGTAACAAATTCTACACCTGATTCTCGTGGTTGAATGTACATAAACCTTGTTTCGAATACACAAAATTATTTAAAATACTGTAGAAAATTACATTCAAACTACATTTTTTTAAAGGTGAATATGAAAAATCATGTTAAGACTTGGGTTCCATCTCCTAGATAGGGAGATGGCGAAATTATTCCGCCATTTTGAATGCACCGCTACACTGTCGAGAGAGCCATTGTAGCGGTGCATTCAAAATGGCGGAATAATTTCGTCTGCGGTTCTTTAAATTCGTCTGCTGTTTTTCAAATAAAGGACATTTCGTCTGCACTAGTCTGATTAGCACAAAACGAGTGCAAAATTTCGGATTTTAAGATAAATAAATTGGCTCTTAAGACATGCTTAGAGAGAGAAACACCAAGAAAGTGTCGTGGCGGCCGTTTTTTTTGGGAGGGAAGGGGGACGGGTTGGTTGGTTGGTAGTGGGGGCTTAAGGGCGCAGGAGGCAACACAGGAAGGGGCACTTCTACTTATATTTCGGAGATTATAGTTTGTAATTTTAGAAGAATATCTCTGAAAAACGCTTTCAAAAATATACGTTTTAAATTCTGGCAAACACTGGACTATTATGATAAACAATCGAAACCCTATTCGAATACAAACTTGCAAAATTTTCAACAATGTTCGAGTACAAGTTTTCGAAATTTTCAACCCTGTTCGAGTACAAATTTGCAACATTTTCATCTCTCTCCAGGGAAACCGTTGACGTTCAACTTCCGTAAAAATGTCAACAGCTTCCGCTCATTCCGAGGACAGCCTCGCAAAACTTTCAGCTCTTTCAAGGAACAAATTTACACAAATTTTTAGCATTTTCCGGGGACAACTTGGCCAAAGACTAAATTTTCCAGAGACAAATTGCACTAGTAATTTAAAACCTCATATTGAAAGTATTGAAGCATTCGAGATATCAGATAATTTTTCTGGGAATGCATTAGGATCATAATTTGGGATTCCTAACTACAGTTTTGTAATCTCATACACGTACATGTAACATGTATTGCACCTAACCAATCAAATTTAATAGAGTAAATTAAGTGAATATGGGCTTCTTACATCTTACGTGATATACGACGGCAAAGGCATCTGGGGATAATCCATAAAAGACGTCTTGTATTTTTTCGGGTTTTTAGACCTCCCCCTGTCTGCCCTTGTCCTGTTTATGTAATCCCCCTCCCCCCATGTTGGTTGGTTGGTTGGTAGGTTTATGGGCGCAGTGCCTATAAAAAAAGCGCCCAGGCGGTGACATGGGTAACAGAGGCTGGAATGGTGGCAGAATTATAGGAAAACGCATGGGGATAATAACACTGAAGGCACGCAGACACTGAAGGCTAAGGGGATGGGGCAGAAAGCACAGGACAGGGTTACAACACATCAAAGAGGCCACTCCGATGCAGGAACTGCACAAGGGACAGTGTGAGGGGCTGACCAACAAGGAGGAATGGACCAAATGCCTGCAGATAAGCAGCAGCATGTCGAGGGCAAACCAGCAGGTTAGTGGCGTACTGACAGGAGCACGTGACAGGATAAGCACTGAGGCGGGGGCTCGCCAAGCAGCAAGTAACTGTGGGTAAGGCAGGTGTGCCCCACTTTTAGTCTCGACAGCACGACAGCCTCCCGGCACGGTCAGCAAGCGACATGCGGAAGGGGCCGGACAGTAGGCCAGATACGAAAGAGCTTGTTAAGGGGCTCAGAGGCCCACTGACCTTTCTATGTCTTTCTAAGCAAAGCGCGGACAGCAGGCAAAAGGTCTGTGAAGAAGACAGACAAATTCCGGTGGACAGTGAGTAACTCTCACGAGGCAGCATGGTCAGTTGCTTCATTGCCAGCAATTCTGCAGTGACCAGGCACCCAGCAGAGCTTCACGGCAAATCCGGTGGCCGCCAGTCGCCTCAGCAAGGAGAGGGCGGCCCATGTGAGCAAAGTGCAATGAGACGACCAGCGAACGGAGAATTTCAAGGCAGCTACGGGAGTCGGAGTAAATGATTTCTTGGCGCAGCTGGTGCGTTTGGAACAGGACATCGCCCAAGGGCCACGGATGACAGCAGGCCCCACTGCGGTTGAGGTCTTTGCACCATAGGTGAACAGAGGAGTATAGGCGGCATATTTCTCCCGGTGTTTGGCAAACAGTTGACACCACACACTGGGTCCAACATCAGACTTATGCGCCGGACCCAGGGTGAGAACCTCTGGTAATTACGACTCCCATGGTGCATTTAACCATGGGACCGAACGAGCAAAATGTTTAAAGGAGATGGGGAAGTCTTCCATGAGGCTGCGGACACGGTGGCCGAAGGATGGAATGTTGAGCGGCCGAGCTTGGAACAGGTGTCCCATCCTTGGGTGGAACACCATGTTGTAGTTTGGATGCCCAGGCAGGGCAGAGAGCTGTAGGCAATACTGCAGACAGAGCTGGGTACGCCGAAGAAACAGAGCCCCTCCCCATGTCCCGACCAATTTTGAAAACAGATTGTTGTTTAAATAAGCAATTTTTAACATGTATGTTCTTTGTCAATTTTTACATTAAAAATATTACTGTTAGTGAACCACAGACCTACAGAATATTATAACTGTAAGTAAAACAGACAACAAAATAAAATTAGGTGAATTACCTACAAAGTTACAAAATCTGATTTTAACCAATCATCCATAGGCCTACTTTTAATTGTAAACATGGTTGCTTTTGTCTGAGGTTTGTTTGCCTTAATACCTGCAGTTGTCAACTCAATGATTTCCTCGTGATGAAGTGAATGTTGAGTTATTGATGCTTTCAGAGATTTGTGCACGTTCATTATGTTTAGTGACTGCTACTTTTAATGCAAAATACATATCCAGCATGTATATTTATAAAAGTATTACTGAGACAATGAACTAACTGTACAAATTCACAGCTTTCAATAATACAAGGAATTTCCCCTAACAGAATAACA